>JAKCWG010000878.1:0-61621 GCA_021464415.1 Lonicera japonica
AGATTGCCAACGCATAGAGCAATTTTGCACTGCGGACCAGTCTAGGCTTTTGGCATACCATCCGTGTTATACAAAAAGGGGACTTTATGGTTTGCGGACCAGTCTCCCAAAATGGCATACCGGTCCGCCCCAGTCTGAAACTGGTAAATTTTAACTTTATTTTGATTTGGTACCAGGAGCCACACCTATCCCTATTGCCACCCTACTATTTGGCTCTTACAAAACCTAGTAAGCTCACATTCATCTGAGTGATCTTTTATCCAAGGGATTCTTTCGACGCAGCTTATCTCCACAGGGAGTACCTGTTACGTTTGCCAAAAAGGGTATGAATGATCACTATGTTTCTATATTAACCATTGTCGACTCATTATTAAAGTCAAGCATTTCTTGCACGCATAGAGGATCAATTTGGCTAGTTTTGGAATGCTTATTCCTTTTCTAAGATTGAATTACGATCAATTTTTCATCAATTGTGCATCCATAAGACAAACATCTCAAAACAGCGATTCGGATCCGTTATAGTCATTCTGGAGTCTTGGTTATATCATTTGGCATGTCTAATACACCGTCCTCATTTATTAACCTCGCATATGATTATCCTCATAATCGTTAGAATAGTAGTGCTTGTGTAACCATATTGAAGTTAAGATAGAGCGTATCGACGAAAGTCCTATTTCGATAAGTGTTAGGAGGTAAAGAAATCGAACCTATAGAAATTGTTCTAGATGGTAAGATATTTGATTCCCATTACATTCCTCAGTCTCACGAAGTCATTAAAATCCTCATCTTATAATCTGAATGCTGATAAGTATGACTAGAATTTCATGGTGTGTCCAAAAATTTAGAGCTCAGACTAGAAGCAAACATGAATCTTCTTGATATGTCCTTCCTTTACTCATCTAAGATGTACTTGTCCTGTAAGAATAAGAATAAGAAGTTTTTCCTTTTTTAAGATTCCCTTAATATATCGATCGTAAGCTAGATGTGCATCTGTCTTGTTCTACGCTGTGATGGAGAGCAAGCTTCGTACCCATTTGGGGTCTAGTTTTCACTTCTTCCAGCTAGGGGAGAATTTTATTAGAATGCGTAGCGGGAGACATTATTGGCTAAATCATATTTGATACAGCTTCTTAATGAATGAGCCAGTAGATTCAACTTAACATTCCTCTTGCGTGTGATCAAACATACCATTGATTAGTTCCCTGAGCTAGCAATTATACATTGGTTTTATTGGGGAGTAGTGGTAGAATTAGGACACACCTCCTTCTTGAATCCTTAATCTTTAAGGAAGGCAGATTCAGAAAGTGACGAGAACTTCATTCGGAGCGGCTAGTATTTTTATGCCTTGATTCTTGATAGTGAGTGCCCTACCTTCCTGATGTGCAGATCAATATGATGATTCCTATGTGACCTTCCATCTTTTCTTTAAAAGTGTTGTAGGGACCATAGCAAATTTTCTAAGTTTGAACTATTCGATTGATACAAATTAGTAACCAATCCTCTAAGGAGGGGAGCAACATTTGATTACGTCTAGTGAATCTCAATTCTGACTATAACTAAACTTCCTTAGTTTTCATGTTTTGTCTAAAACTCTCGAGAATGATATGTTCGCAAATGAGATTGCCTTGCTTTTTGAGGAAACCATAAGAGTTGATCTCCCTAATGTCTATGGGACCTAGTTAGCTTCACAATCAGTGCAATTTCCTTGTTTTCTCGCCTATAACTCTCTTGTTTGAAATCTTAATCAACCGTTTCACCACGTGAGAGGGGTGGACTGGAGTGCGAATGGCGAATTCGGTACCCTAGACTCTGTCTTTATAGTTGAAAGCCATTAACCCCTTCATTTCTCTTAACTTTTGTGGATAAGACAAATTGTCGGCCATGTAGCATTGAGAGAGAGAGTCACACTATCCAATCAAGAAATCTCCTGTAAAATATATTCCTGGTAAAGTAAGCACCAAGACGTGTGAAATGCGGGTTGAGAATCATTTATGTTTGCATGGGCCGCTATATGATTGTTCGTACCTTAACTGCTTGACATTCTTAAGAAACTAGAACAGTCAGTTATGGATATTTTCTCGATCTTTCATGTGCATTATATTTAGGAAGTCATGTGTGCCAAAGAATTTGTTCCTCATTCATTTTTGAGTAAAGAAAATGTTATTCAGTCCTCTATTAGGAACATTTCCCATACAAATTTCGAGGACGGAATTTTTTTAAGGAGGGGAGATTGTAATACCCCGTGTTCTATTCCCGAGTTAATCCTCATCTTAGGCCTGGTTAATGCTTAATATCCGTTAAGGCATGAACTTTTGCTTTTGGACCCTTGTTAGCTGATCCAACACCTCTGGCACATCATAGGAGGTATATCAAGTTTGTGGGAATGATCGTTTCATAATTCGAGTGGTCCAAATCGAAATTGAGGCGTTAGTCGCGTATTTTCACTTTGCGCGATTTCTTAATTTTTGCCAACTTTGAGGTATCGTAAATTCTTCGTTACTTGTCTGATTAAGCCGCAGTTTACGCCTATGTTTAGGCTTTGATACAACCTACAACTTTAATGTTTTGACCGGAAACTAATTCACACTTTTCGTCGGTCAAAATAGTGTGCAAAGTACGGGAGTTGCTAAAATCTGTTCATTCGGTAGCGCGTCGGCAGAGCGCTGTCTTCAACGAATTTCAGGGAATTATTCATCCATAATTTGAGAATACTTCCTCTTAGGAAGTTGTAGATCTTCGAATTATCTTTCCGTGGACATAAAGATCACCTCAATCGGAGTTCCGAACAAGAGGTTATGACCAAAATACGAATAGTGCTCCAGATCCAAAATACATGTGCTGGCAGTGGACTCCATGATCGATCATGGTACAACAGTAAGTCAGTTTTAGCCATTTTAAGACCCCTCCTCCCCTATTTTCGAGCCACAACTTTAAGAGGGAGTTAGAGAGAGTTGAGAGCTCATTTCTAAGGGGTTTCAGAGAGGTTCTCATCTATATTTCAACCCATAAACAAACCTCGATCTTCATCTTCTTCATACTTCTTTCCTCCATGGCTAGGGCACAAAGCATAGGATTGGGGATTTTGCAATTTAGCGGTTCTTTGCTCGACTCAGCCCTTCAAGTATGACGACCTAACTTCCTTGAGGTGGGAATCTAACATTAAACTCTATTTTACAACTTATTATTACTTGATTACCATTCCTCCACATGTTTATATACCTAGTTTCTACATGGGTTTTGGGAATTACGTAAAACTACGCCTTACACCAAAATTGGTTATTCGGATAGCCCGTTTATCGTTAAAAATATGTGTTTCAACAAGAAATTAAGGCTATTCACTTGATTTTGCACAAAACCCATTTGGAGCCCATTTGATGGTTGATGAATTATTTTACTAAGCTAAATGTTCACTTGTATGGGTTCAAGTGGTGATTTTATGTCCCTAAACCATTGTATATAAGTTATTAAACTATTTAGAATAGTTGATATGAGATTTCTTCCGTTGGTTTCATGTGGTGTTATACTTGGTTATAAAAATGTAAACGGGTTTCTTGAGTATACGTTGATGCGCCGCTTTGGTGTTGAAATTGATGATTCGAATAGCCTACATATATATTAAAATACCTGTTATAACAAGAGATTATGGCTATTTTCTTGGTTCACATGAAAACCCACTTAGAACCCTATCAATTGTTAATAATTCCTATTAAAAATTTAATACTTATCCTTAAGGGTTCAAGTGGTGGATTCTTTATGTTAAACCTTCGCCTACAAGTTGTTATGATGTTATAAATCGTGGATATGAGATATTTTCTATTGGTTGCATTATACATGTTCTATATGGTTAATGGGAATCATGTTTTATGGCACAATTACTATCTAAATAAGCCGGCTGATATGTTGTTAACATCATAAGCTAGCACTAGTCCATGGTAGGTCCCAGGTTCGTCTCTAACGATTAAGACTTTAAGTTAGGATAGAGAGCCCCTGGGTGCAAGACCCGAAACCGTGCACGAAAAATAACGGGAGGCCCTGCTGTCGCGTGGTTGGAAGGCCACGAAATGCAGACCTGGTTGTACGCTTGGATAGTGGTGAGATTTACGAGACTATGGCTCGAGATTTATGAGATGAAATACGTTAAATGTGCCATAGGATTCCATTTGATATCGAGTATGCATTATACGTGGGTTTTCAAAGAAAAGGTTCCATTCTTAGCTACTATTTATATATACATATGTGAGGGATTCCATGTTATTTTACAAAAACATTTTCTGAACATTGTCTTTTACACAAAGCCCATTATATATATATATGATTCCCACCGAGTCTGTTTGACTCACCCCAATTACTTTCCATCCAGATTTCTCTGCAGGTTCTTCTGGGAATGGGAGATAAAGATGCGTCCTCTTAGACTGCCTCTACACCCATTACTATTAGAATTTTGTCAATAAGATGTGTTAGATTCTTGTATAAAACCCATGGTTGTTATATGTTAGTGATACATGTATTGAACCCTTACTAATATTATTGTATGTGGAGATTGGAAAAATGTTGTACTTGGGACCTCGTTGGAGGCTAGTTGTTGAATTGTGGTGCCTCGTTTTCTTTTGTGGATATAGTTTGTGAACTTGAAATATTCTTGTCGTTTGGGTTGTGGATTTCTATGTTTTACACAGGAGTTTTGCTCAGTTAAAATGCCGTCAACGTACGGCACCAGTAACGAACCGGGTCCCGGAGGAGAAATCCTCTTAACGGGATTTGGGGCGTTACAATAATGACTTAGACGAATGATCTTGAGGTAAAAGCCTATTAGTTGGCCAAGTATATGATTCATAATGAATTGTAATTAAAGTGGAAACAACAAATACTTGGCCTATAGTTATTGACTTTCAATGTACACTACAAGAAACATAACCTTTGCCAGCGCGTTACGCGAAACGCGTCGGGAAAGATCATATATACAGACGCGTTACAATCACACGCATCGGTATAGTCATGGGGTCGTTCAATCATATCTAGTACTTTTCCCGGCGCATTATAACACGTCGTTAAAGGTCATATTAACTTTTCCCGGCACGTTTGTCTCAACGCGTCGTTATAGAGTCGAAAAAAATGGCGCTTGCCTCCCCGCCTTCTTTTTCTTCGCGGAAATAATTATTTTTGTTAAAAAATAAAATAGACCCATCGCTCCCCCTCTCTCACAACATCCATCGACGCCCATCTCCCCCTCTCTCACAACATCCATCCGATGCCCATCTCCACCTCTCTCTCACACACACCCATCCCTACCACTCCACTCAACAATCCAAATTCCCCAATTCCAAATCCCTAAATCATGGTTGTTTTGTTACAGATCGAAGCCTCGTCTTATGTACTTCTGCACTCCGATCCTCCTTTGATCCTCCTCAAAGGTAACACATCTATATGCCTCTTTTCTTTACTTTTTTATATTGTTTTGATCTTCTCCACATTTATATTATTTGTTTTACCTTCTTCCATCAACACCTCCGCCTCTTCTGTCGCCCTTTCCGCCCATTTTCACCGGCTTTCGCCAGTAGCGCTGTCAAACCGAACCCTCTCCTCATCAATATCTCCAAAAAATCCTTAATCACGTAACTTGTAGGTTTTTCCAGTGGAATTGGTACGATTCTTTTCCATCCGATTTTGAAATTAGGATGATCCGGCTTGACGAGCCAGAGTTCGACTTTGGGTGGGAGGGCATAGGGTTCCCAAGGAGTGAATAGTGGCGGGGTGGAAGAAAGGCCGGCCATCCCCTTTTCAAACTCGTTACGTACGGCCCAGGAATCGTTCAATTTTTTTCAATTGAAAACTATTAGATTGAGAAAAAGAAAGACAAGAAAAATGAATGATTAGAACTTTTGAAAAATGTTGATAATATATAATATAATAAAGCAGAACAAATTTTGCATGTCATCTCATTTGCTGATGCATTCTAAGAGAAGCAATTGACCATCAAAGATTAGACGCACTTCCAAGTTTTTTGGTATTTTTTTTTTAATTTATTTATTATACCGAATAATTTGTATAGATTTGTACGTATATTTATGTAGTAATTATTATAAAATCCAAATTATATCTTATGATACATTTCGAAACGCATTAAAACATATCTAGAAAACAAAATTAGATACAGGTTTTGGACAATCTTGCAAGTGGGTACCATTGTTTACCTCTCAAAGTCCTCCTGTCATTATTTTTACCATCATTAATTAACATAGCACAGCGAGGAATATAAGATTAAATTATGTAGCTACACAACTAGATATGACTACAATAACAGCATATGAACTTTTACAAACTTGTTGACTAGTAACCTTACTAGTTATTTGAGGCACCAATGGTTAGATCTACAAGGAGAGAGATAAACTTGATTTGGTAGGCAGATTGATAGAGGAGGAAGTCCTTCGTGCTACTTCAACTTCTATTAAAGAACACAACTATCTGTGATTTCGGTTCATTCAGAGCTGCGCTTTCACCTCGGATTAGTGAATACATCGATTGATAAATGGATCAAAAAGCTTTAGTAGTACGGAGTGGGAGAAACAAATTGAGAGATAGACGAGGACTTTCATTTTAATAGCTAAAACCAATTACAACTTTAGATTCAAGTCAAGTGATTGTTAATCCGACTGCTCAACTTGCGGCTGTTGATCCATGTAATACCCGTATCTCATTTCCTGTGTAAATTTTTCTTGGCATTCGGTTAAACTTAAATAGTCACTTTGGATAGTGAATTCTCAATTTGAATTCTTTTTGGATGATGTATAACTTTTAGCATGTCAAAGTAGTCTTATGAAGTTTGTAAGATCAATCGTTTCGTTATTCGGGAGGTCCGAATCGAAATTGAGGTATAAATCGCAAGTTTTGATATTACGCGATTTCTAAATTTTTGATCAACTTTGTAAGGACATAACTTTTTCGTTAGATGTCCGAATGAGTCTATGTTGGTGCCCAAAGTTCCATATCGTTCCCCTCTACAACTTCCGTGTTTGGCCTGGAATGAGATTACTGCATTTCGAGGGTTCGGGAAGCCAAATATCAGTTGATTTTAGTGTAGTGGTTCCAAGATCGATCTTGGGCTATCCTGGGAGGAAATATTTTTGGCAAAGAGCTCCCAAGATCGATCTTGGTGCCCTAGAGTCGAATTTTAACGAGTTTTGACCCGATTTTTCTCCCATTTAACCTCATTTCTTCTACCACTTCGATTCATATGCCTCCCTTGTGGTCTAAGGGTTCTAGAGAGAGTGAAATGAGGGATCTTAGAGTGTTCTTGTCAAATCTACTTCATGGTTCAAGATTAAAGCCTTGAATCAACACTTTCTCCACTATTCATCATCTCCTATCTTCATTCCTCTCATTTGAGCACCAAAGGAGCAGAGGTTTGTGGTGGTTCTGGAGTGTGGCTTCAAGGGTTCAATACAAGCTTCCAATATTGTACTTCTAGCATCTTAGAGGTGGGGACACTATTACTAAAACTAATTTCTTAAAAGTTTATTGTTGTATTATCATCTTCCCCAAAAATTATGCAAACCCTAGGTGGGTAAAGTTTACAATTGGGCAAAGAGTTACAAAACTTTGATTAGCTTACTATTAATGCTTGATATCACTTGATCTTACTATATTTCAAGCATGTATGTCTCAATTTATTATGTTTTGCCCAAACCCACCAAGATGGAGATGAAACTTATAAATTTCTACATGAACTATACTTGTACTTATCTTGGTGGAATGATTGGTGATTTTATAACACTTGTACTTGAAGATGATGGGGAAAATATGTATAAGTTTCTTTGGAACTCAATGATCGTGTTGGCTACTTATGATTTTGGTATATATATACATACATGTGTTTGGTTGTTTATGATATTACCTCTTGTGGCACAATTATCTACATAGGTGTATATAGCATGGTTGTAGCCTTGCTTATGATTATTGGGTTGGAGCCTATATGTGCGGTTGGAGCCTCTTGATTATCTTACGGGTTGGAGCCCGAGTACCGGTACTAGATGAGGGTTGGAGCCCTCTTGATATTATAAGGGTTGGAGCCCTTCGGTTTCCTTCGAGATGACTATACCTAATGTAGGATAATTGGTGCCTTACATAGCCAACACATTATATTTCCGTATTATGTTTAAACTTGTTTTCTATAATCACGTATGTGTGCGGATTATAACTTATATCTTCTTAAAGCAATTTAACTGTATAGTTCCACTGAGCCCGGTTGGCTCACCCCATTATTATTTTTATAGGTACTTCAACAGGTAATAAGGGACGGGGACGAGGAAAGGACGTATCATCCTAGATTTGCCTCTGATGTTGATGAGAGTTTCTTGTGAAGGAGAAACCTTGTTTTAACTTTGTGTCAGCGTGTATTATGTATTTCCTTTAGAATTCCTTATTGTATACTTATTAAACCTTATTACACCAATGAGTGATTTATATGTATGATGGTAAATCAAGCTATCTATGGACATCTTTAAATGATGTATGGTTATTTCCTCGGTTATGTTGGATTAATTATTCAAGGTTTTAATATTTTATTCACTTTTTGCTGTTGTTAGTGACAGCAACCCGTGATTGCCCACTTCTGAAGGTAGATGCCTTCATATGGAAATTAGGGCGTCACAAGTTGGTATAAGAGCCATAGGTTTTCTTTTCTTTCGCTGAAGAGTGGGTATACGAGGGTTCCTTCCTTTTAGTTCCGCCTATATGTGTATGTCATGATTGTTGGGATCCTTGGAATGA
This sequence comes from Lonicera japonica, assembly GCA_021464415.1. Taxonomy (NCBI): domain Eukaryota; kingdom Viridiplantae; phylum Streptophyta; class Magnoliopsida; order Dipsacales; family Caprifoliaceae; genus Lonicera; species Lonicera japonica. The sequence continues at coordinate 8,767 of JAKCWG010000878.1, forward strand.
GTGGAACAATAGTAAGCACAGGTGACTGCTGGGTTATATCATAGTTAGCCGCCGGCCAACGGATAACTATCCTATAAATCATCAGTCTACTGTCGCTAACTAGAGTTGTAACCTTGTGACCGAGTTCCCAGATTACGTATTCCTCCCCTTATCATATCCTTCGATTTCGTCGATTTGTTTTTGGGTTATTTGTTGTGCTGAACACTTCTTTTGTCTCCATATAGCATGCCACCCAAGAAGAGGAATGCTAAGCGCACTGTCCACCTTGATGACATCCAAGGTGGTGATGGTCATGAGACAAATCCTAATGATCCTCAAGGTGGTATCCCCGAAGGGGGAAATAATACTGAACTTGTCTCAGCCATGAACAAAATGATGAAGGAATTCTTGGGAACCTTTTGGGAATCCTCAAAAATAATCATGTGTCAACTTCTGGGGGTGCCGGACCTAGCCGTCGAACCAGAAAGACTCCTATTAAGTTGGATACTCAGGAAGAAGAGGATGAGACACCGCAAGGAGGGGAGAACAAGAAGATGATCTATCTCCGCGAGTTTACCCGACTCCAGCCTCCTACCTTTGATGGGACAGGTGGACCCGAAGAAGCAGAAACATGGCTTTATTTGGTTATGGAAAAGCTGGAAGTTATTAAAACTCCAAGAAGATGCGGGCTAAGTTCGCAGCCACAAAACTCACCGGGATTGCTCATCGTTGGTGGCGAACCCAAAATATGACAGAGGAAATCACTAGGTTGTCAAAATTCAAGGATGCCTTCGAGGCCCAATTTGTTTCCGATGCGTTTTGGGCGGGCAATGAGGGATGAACTCCGTACCCTTACACAGGGGGACAAGTCAGTCGAAGAGTACCGACAAAGGTTTGAAGAGTTGTGTTTTTATATGGACAACCCCACCGACCGCGAGAAAAAGGAAATATTTTTCTTGGGATTGAAGGATGACTATGGCCATAACATGGGATTTTACAACTTTCCTACTTACAAGGATGTGGTCGAAGCAGCGTTAAGACAAGATAGCCAATATGCACAACCTTTTCGTCATTCTTTTTCTAGCGATACGGGGAAGAAGAGAGGAAATGATGGCAATCGAAGAGGGAAGTGGGACAAGAGTAAGAAGTTCCGATCAAGTTCAGACTCTTCTGGGGGAAAGTATACAAGTAGTGGTGGTAGCAGTGGAAGTTCGTTTGGGGTTTGTTTTAATTGCGGTGAGGCTGGGCATTATGCTAAGAGGTGCCCTCAAAACGCAGATGCAACGCAAGGTGGCAGGAGTGGCTATGGACGTGGTGATAGGGGTTGAGGAAATGGCAGGGGTAGAAGTCGATCAGGTGGCCGATATTCTCAAAGCGTGAATCAAGGACAAAGTCAAGCTAAGAGCAGGAGCCAATACCAATCAAACTATCTACCCCAACAGCAACAGTCAAGTTACCACCCAAACCCACCACAGGGTCAAGGATCCCAAGGAGGTCGCATATTCACACTTGCCCCCATACCGGATCAAGAGGACCACACTGTCATGGAAGGTAGTCTCGTTCTTTTCACTACTGGAGTTAAGGTTGTTAGAGTGATATACTAAAAGCCATAATTTTCTTGTCGGTTTGGATATGTTATAAACTTGGTTTTGCTATTTTAATGAGAATCTGTATGGGCAATGGTTGCATTGTATTATTTATTTAATATTGTGCATGTGTGTCTTTTATTCCATATAGTAGATGATTTGGCGTGTAGAGTATAGCTTACACACAGAAGATCTTATCATCGGTTCTTGTGGAATATAAGTTTAATGGTTCACAGTCTTAGATGGAATTGGACATCCATCGGTAGGATTGTAGCACAAGTTTTAGTAGTTTATCTTAACAACAGGAAACAGTATAGTTTTAACTCGATGTGCTAGTACACTTTGTGTGTATTGAATAGGACCAGTTTGGGTTAATTGTTTTTATACTGACTATATAAAACAATTTAAAATCCCATGGTTATTATGATTACTTATGCTCTTAATCTTAAAATAATTAATTGACATATATATGTAGTGTTTGTTGTTTTGACTCATTATGAGTGAGATTAATTTATGGATCAATAATCTTCGTGAATTGGATGACGACACTATATGTATGATGAATATTAATTATTGATGGAATCCACGTCCCGGTATAGGGATTGATGATAGCCCCTTGAGAAGCTTATAAGTTTTGATCATGTCAAACCCTGCAGGTGGATTATGTTTATCCGACATGTCAAATAAGTTAAGTGGTAGTCTCAAGGATTAAGAAGTCATTTAAATATAATTGTCAATAATTTAATTTAAATGACGGTTATCTGTAATCTTAACGTGGGGGAGATAATAAGTATTTAATAATAAGGAGTTCGAATATAATTTTGAGATAAGGACGGGAGTGCAATTATAATTCTTTAGTGGTATGAATTATAATTTATGGAATGAACTAATTCATAGTGGAATTAGGATTCCAATTTTCCATAGGAAGCCCAAATACTTTTTTCTCCTTAAGGTCTCTATCGTAGCCTTATATATACGCCGGCCTTGTCTCTTCTCATAATAACAATAATTCTCATTAGTTAGGGTTTGTTCTATTGAGATAGTAGAAAATCTTGGTGATACCGTAGCCCACACTCAGTGTAAGATTTGATGGCGGAAGGAATACGATAGAAGATCTTTAAGTTTTTCAGTACAGCAGTCGTAATCAATCGTAACTTTTGATCCCACCGTTGGATCGGGCTGATTTTTGGATATGTGGTTCGTAACGCAAAGTTACTAATAAATGCCAAAATCAGGACGATCCGAAGTCGTTTCGGTGGCGCGAAAAAATTAATTTTCGCAGCCCAGCAAGAATAAAAAAAATCTGACCAAATCGCAATCTGATACTTTCAAACCCTAGTCTCCTCATATGGATCCTCTACACAATCCACAAAGGTGAAATCCTTTATTCTTATAGGGTTTTATTAAAAGTTTTTTTGTTCAATCTATACGCAATATCAAACGGTCCTGTATTTATTTCTCCATCAATTGGTATCAGAGCAATTGGTTTTCTTTGATACTGCATACGGATTGAACTAGCCATGTTGTCCAGTTAAATCTATTCATGCATGTTGTTGTTGGATAGAACGTAGAACTTGCTAACCCTTGTTTGCAGTGTTCTTGTCCCGCTATTATGGTCACGTATTTTTGTTTTTTGTGATTGGATCCACACAATGTTTTTATTCGTGGTTAATTTTAATGTGCATGATGATTTGGGTTTTATTCATGGTTGTAAATTAAATTTAGATTAGATTTGTGAACTCCTTAAAAGGAGGCATAGGATCTATGTAATTTTATTTACAGTTTAGATATAATAGTTTATGTGTGAACTACTTAAATGGAGGCATAGGACCTTTGTATCTAAGATTGCATATTGCAGTTTCTTTAATGAAGAACGTTGAAGAAGGTGTTTCTACCAAGGTTGATTCCCGACATAGTCAGTGAAGTGGCGACGTAGGTCGTGACAGGTTTTTCAACAGACTAGGGATGACGAAGCTTGGACCATAATAGCAGGGATTTAATTATTCTTATTATTGAATGGTTTAATGTTTTGTGTGATTGTGTGTTTGTCAAATGTGTTTAATTATTAGGTTTCCTTATAATTTTGTACAACATGGATACATGACCATACCTAGATCACATTTTATTTTATTTTAGTTCTTGTCAAACTAAAAAAGGGTATATAAATATAAATTTTGCGTAATTGAAAAATATAAGTTTTTTTAAAAAAAAGCAGCAAAATAATTTTATTACACATGTCTTTTATATTTCATACCCTTGTATTTTAGTTGACTAGAATTTAATATAAAATTTTCTTAACCCTCAAAAAATAATGTTTTAAATACTAAGTGGGTGAGGGATTTTTTCACATAAAAATCCCACGGTCTCAATCATTGGTTTGTAGATGACGTAATTTATTCTTCGTGTGTGTTATAGTTCTCACCTCCATATCGGAAAGAATAGATTGCGGAATCATTGTACAAATTTCACTGACTGATAATTTTAAATGATGTGATTTATTTTTTAGTGTGGGTTTTAGTGCTCACCTCCATATCGGAAAGAATAAATTGCAGAATCATTGGACTAAATTAAATGATGGTATACACTTAGATATAAATAATAGTATGGTCTCCAACTGAGTCTCTACTATTATTTGTAGGATCAAAGAAAGTCGGCTATTTAAATTTTACTTGACAATAAATGATTGTTTAGATAGTATGTATTGCTTGACGATAAAGGATTGTCTAGATAGTAAAATTTAATAGGTTTACATCTGTCTAAGAAATAATGAATAATAGACGACCTCATTAACGAGGCATATTGTTCAAAGTCTTAGGCTGCTGGCGAATGCTTTTTGAAAGGGTAGAGGGTACCATATTTAAAATATGTGTTCAAAGTTATTATTGTCCATCATAATTTGTATGTGATTCTCAAGTTTTAAAATGGCAAACTCTTTCAATCCACTTTTAATTATTCTCAACTAAAACAAATTGATTGGACCTAATTATATTGACTAAAAACAGAACTTGAACATTGTGCTTACTGTTAAAGAGTACAAGTTTGTGCTCATTGAGTCTTGTCCAGCAAAACCTGGTAAGGGGGAGACCGATGAGGAAACCTAGGCTTGCCATAGGTGGAAAAAGACTGATAAGATGGCGTGATTTTACATTCTGGCATTTTTTGTCAAATGTGCTACAACATTAGCATTAGTCTTTTGCCACCGCCTACGACATAATACTGAACCTCAAAGATATTTTTGAGGATCAGGATCATGTCGCAAGGTAGGTTTCAACGAAATGCCTCATGAACACGACTATTACTGAAGGAACCCAAAGATCTTGTTTTGAAGATGATCGGTCTTCTGAATGAACTAAGAGATCTTTGGAGTTGAAATCGATGGGAAAACTCAGGTCGATATCATTCTCCAGTCACTGCTGGATTTATTTAAGAGATTCTGACAGAATTACAACATGAATAAGCTTTATTCATTGCTGGAACTTCTTAAAGAAATCCAAGTAGTTGAGGAACTCCTTGGTAAGCTGGCTAGTACTCTAGTGGCAGAGAAAGCTTCAACTTCTATGCCCAAAAGCAACAAAGGAAGAAGAAGAATGCACAAGTTGCAGTCCCACAAGGAGCAGTGCGTGCAGTAGTCGCTGAACCACTAAGAGGAGTGGAAAAGCCTCTGGGCCAGTGTTTTCACTGTCAGTAGAAAGTGCATTTGAAGAAAGATTGTCCATGTTTCCTAAAACGTTATAACGACATATGTAAATTTCATCTATTTGTTGTTGTATCTTGTTTAGTGGTCCGATCTACCAGTTCCTGGTGTGTAGATTCGGGAGCCACTAATCATGTCTGCAATACTTTGCAGGAGTTCCAGGAAACCAGACAACTTAAAAATATAGAAAATTTACATATGGGCAGCTACGAATGTGGCAACAGTTGCAGTAGAAGATATTTATCTTCAGTTTAGTCAGAATAGGATATTAATGATTAAGGAATGTCTATATGTATCTTCCATTAGAAGGAATTTGATTTCTATTTCTAGATTGGTTGAGGATAAATATTTTATTTATTTTAATGATAAATCAGTTATCATTAGAAAAAAAAAATAGTTTGTTTGTTCTGGTACATTAGTGATTGATCTTTACATTATTAAATCCTGACTGGTCAGTACTATAACTGAGTGAATTGAATAGCATTAATAGTTTACCAATTAAGAGAAAGGAACCTTCAAAATGAACCAAATTTATTTTTGGCATTTACGCCTTGGTCATATTAATCTAAAAAGAATTCAAAAACTGGTCGAAAATGGGCCATTAGGTTCATTGGAAGTGGAGGCACTTCCAGTTTGTGAATCCTGTTTAGAAAGTAAAATGACTAAGAGATCATTCTCGGCAAAAGGCTATCGCGCTAAAGAATAGTTAAAACTGGTTCACTCTGATTTGTATGGTCACATGAATGTCCAGACTAGAGGAGGCTTTGAGTATTCATCACTTTTGTAGATGATTATTTAAAGTATAGATACATTTACTTAATGCGACGTAAGTCTGAAGTCTTTGAAAAATTCAAAGAATTCAAGACAAAAACAGAGAAGCATCTAGGAAAATGTATCAAGTCACTACGATCAGATCGTGGTGGTGAATACCTCTTGGGATAGTTCAAGGAATACTTATTAGAGAATGGGATTGCATCCCAGTTGTCTGCACCGAGAATGCCACAGCATGATAGTGTAGTAGAAAGAAGGAAGAAGACTCTTATAGAAATGGTAAGATCTATGATGAGTTATTCAGACCTACCTTATTCTTTTTGGTGAAATGCTTTAGAAAAAGCTGCATATATTCTGAACTTGGTACCATCAAAGTCAGTACCTACTACACTTATAGAATTGCGAACTGGGCGTAAGCCTAGTCTGCGGCATATTCGGATATGGGGTAGTCGAGCACATGTGCTGAAATGTAATGCGGATTTGTTGGAATCAAGAATAGAAGTGTATTTCTTTGTTACGTATCCAAAAGGAATCAAGGGTGGTTTATTTTATAATCCTCGAGAATGTAAGGTTATTGTTATCAATACCAAATTCTTAGAAGAGGATTATATCATAGACCATAAGCCCATAAGTAGTGTTGTTGTAGTAAAATGAGAGGAGAGAAAAATAGGGCACAATTCGTCTATACTTTTAGTACAAGAGGAAATACCACAGTAAATGGATATCGACATTCCATTACCTCGTCGTAGTGGAAGGATTGCCGATACTTGTGCACATATTGAACAAATCACTAATACGTAGGTTCTTGAACCAGCACAACGTGTGGATAGTGAGTTAGTATGTTCAATATTTGCACAATGTACACAAACACAAGTAGTGCCTCGTCGTAGTGGGAGGGTTGTTCGTCAACCTGGTTGTTTTATATTATTGGGAGAGTCTTATGACAAGGTCCCTGATGAACAAGAAACGAACCATTTTTAACTACAATGAAGTACTTCAAGATAAAGATACAGAAAATGGCAAAGGGTTATGAAATTTGAAATAGAGTCCATGTACTCTAACAAAGTCTGGGATCTTATAAAATCACCCGAAGGGATAAAACCTATCGAATTCAAGTGGGTATATAAGAGATAGAGAGGATTAGACGGGCTTAAATCAAGGCTTGTTGCTAAAAGGGATCACTCAGAAAGAAGGGGATCGATTATGATGAAACTTTTTTGCCGATAGCCATGCCAAAGTCTATTCAGATTCTCTTATCCATTGCGGCTCATCTTAATTACAAGATTTGGCAAGCGGATGTCAAGAAAGATTTTCTTAATGGAAGTCTTGATAAAAGCATCTATGATGCAACCAGAAGGATTCATAGCAAAGGGCCAAGAGCACATGTTGTGCAAGCTGAAGAAGCCCATTTATGGGCTTAAGCAAGTGTCTAGATCTTGGAACATTTGTTTTGACCATGAAATCAAATCTTTTGGTTTTGATCAATGTTCAGATGAGTCTTGTGTGTATAAAAGGCGCAGCCGAAGCGCGGTGGTATTCTAGGTATTGTATGTGGATAATATCTTACTTATTGGAAGCGATACGTGAATATTATCTTCAGTGAGGGTATGGTTAACAAGTCAGTTCGATATGAAGGGCTTATGAGAAGCCAGACACATCCATGGTATTAAGCTTATGCGAGATTGGAAAAATAGGATGTTAGGCTTATCCAAAGTACTTACGACGATACAATTCTTGCCAGAGTTAGTATACAAGATTCCAAGAAAGTTTTTCTTTTTTTTAGGTATGGAATCACTCTATCCAAGATCAATGTCATAAGACACATGATGAGATAGAGAAGATAAGGGGAGTTCCTTATGCTTCGGCAGTGGGAAGCCTCATGTATGCTATATTGTGTACTAGACCAGACATTTGCTTTACCATTGATATGGTTAGCAGATATCAGTCTAATCCAGGGAAAGAACACTGGATTGTGGTAAAACGTATACTTAAGTACCTTAACAGGACTCAAGTTTTTATGTTGGTTTACCAGGCAAACAGTCTAGTAACTGTTGGATACACAGACAAGAATTTTTAGTCAAAAGTTAGAATTCCAGAAAATCAACTTCAGGTTATGTGTTTACTCTAAGAGGTGGAGTCATTGGTTGGAGGAGTATCAAGCAGTCAGGCATTGTTGACTCCGCCATGAAAGCTGAATATGTGGCTGCTTTAAAAGCAGCTAAGGCAGCGGTTTGGCTCAGGAACTTCCATATGAATCTAGATGTGGCACCTTCAGCGTTATAAGCTATTTCACTTTATTTTGATAATAGTGAAACGGTTGCGAACTCGAAAGAGCCGAGTATTCATAAGAAGGGAAAACACATAGAGTGTTCACGTTGAGGGAATGGGAGTGAGATGCATAGTTACATGGCTTTGAGTCTAAGTGGGAGATTGTTAGAGTGATATACTAAAAGCCATAATTTTCTTGTTGGTTTGGATATGTTATAAACTTGGTTTTGCTATTTTAATGAGAATCTGTATGGGCAATGGTTGCATTGTATTATTTATTTAATATTGTGCATGTGTGTCTTTTATTCCATATAGTAGATGATTTGGCGTGTAGAGTATAGCTTACACACAGAAAATCTTATCATCGGTTCTTGTGGAATATAAGTTTAATGGTTCACAGTCTTAGATGGAATTGGACACCATCGGTAGGATTGTAGCACAAGTTTTAGTAGTTTATCTTAACTACAGGAAACGGTATAGTTTTAACTCGTTGTGCTAGTACACTTTGTGTGTATTGAATAGGAGCAGTTTGGGTTAATTGTTTTTATACTGACTGTATAAAACAATTTAAAATCCCATGGTTATTATGATTACTTATGCTCTTAATCTTGAAATAATTAATAGACATATATATGTAGTGTTTGTTGTTTTGACTCATTATGGGTGAGATTCATTTATGGATCAATAATCTTCGTGAATTGGATGACGACACTATATGTATGATGAATATTAATTATTGATGGAATCCACGTCCCGGTATAGGGATTGATGATAGCCCCTTGAGAAGCTTATAAGTTTTGATCATGTCAAACCATGCAGGTGGATTATGTAAATCCGACATGTCAAATAAGTTAAGTGGTAGGCTCAAGGATTAAAAAGTCATTTAAATATAATTGTCAGAAATTTAATTTAAATGACGGTTATCTATAATCTTAACGTGGGGAGAATAATAAGTATTTAATAATAAGGAGCTCGAAATATAATTTTGAGATAAGGACGGGAGTGCAATTATAATTCTTTAGTGGTATGAATTATAATTTATGGAAGGAACTAATTCATAGTGGAATTAGGATTCCAACTTTCCATAGGAAGCCCAAATACTTATTTCTCCTTAAGGTCCCCATCGTAGCCTTATATATACGCCGGCCTTGTCTCTTCTCATAATAACAATAATTCTCATCTGTTAGGGTTTGTTCTATTAAGAGAGGAGAAAATCTTGGTGATACCGTAGCCCACACTCGGTGTAAGATTTGAAGGCAGAAGAAATACGATAGAAGATTTTTAGGTTTTTCAGCACAACAGTCGTAAATCAATCGTAACTTTTGATCCCACCGTTGGATCGGGCTGATTTTTGGATATGTGGTTCAGAACGCAAAGTTACTTTTACAAATCAAAAAATCAGGATGATCCGAAGTCGTTTCGGTGGCGAAAAATATTAATTTTCGCAGCCCAATGAGAATAAAAAAGATCTGACCAAATCGCAATCTGATACTTTCAAACCCAAGTCTCCTCATATGGATCCTCTACATGATCCACAAAGGTGAAATCCCTTTATTCTTATAGGGTTTTAGTAAAATTTGTTTTGTTCAATCTATACGCAATATCAAACGATCCTGTATTTATGTCTCCATCAAAGGTTTTATTTGATACCGGTGCATCCTATTCCTTCATTTCATCTGCACATGCATCTAGTTTGGGGTTAAAAACTAGGTGCTTAGGTCAAGGAGTTACGATTGGGACTCCATTGGGAGGTAGCATTGTTCTTAGTAGATATTGTACTGCAATTATCACCCTTCACTGTGATTGTTATATGGAAGATAATTTTATCATCATGGACATGGCTCCATACGAACTCATTCTTGGAATGGATTGGTTGACCAAATACAAGGGCATAATTGATTGCTATGCTAAGAAAGTTTTCATCACCCAACCGTGGGGAGAAACAGTCGTTTTCTTCGGAGAGAGGTACAATTTATATCCAATCACATATGCTACAAAGAAGGAGCAAAGGGACTATATGGGGTGGCTTGCCAGTATTGTAGGTGATGAAGCACCACTGTTAACGCCCTTTGATATCCCTATTATCAATGAATTTGTGGACGTCTTCCCCGAGGACTTACCTGGGTTACCCCCACAGCGGGAAGTAGAATTCTCGATAGATCTTGTACCCGAAGCTTCTCCAATTTTTATTGCACCCTACCGGTTCGCACCGACCGAGCTAAAGGAGCTTAAGGCCCAATTAGAAGATCTATTGTCCAAGGAATTTATTCATCCTAGTTCATCACCGTGGGGAGCACCTGTTCTCTTTGCTAGGAAGGCCGGCGGATCTTTGCGACTCTGCATTGATTATCGCCAACTGAATAAGATGACAATCAAGAATAAGTATCCTCTTCCTCGTATAGATGACCTATTTGATCAATTGCGTGGGGCTCATTTCTTTTCAAAAATTGACCTTCGATCAGGATACCATCAGTTGAGAGTTCGAGATGAGGACATTCCTAAGACTGCTTTTTGCACCCGTTATAGGCACTTTGAGTTCTTGGTGATGCCATTTGGGTTAACTAATGCTCCTGCAGCATTTATGGACTTAATGCACCGTATTTTTCGTCCCTACCTTGATCATTTCGTCGTGGTCTTTGTTGATGACATCTTGATCTATTCCCGTTCTGAAGCCGAACATGTGAATCACCTCCGTATAGCCTTGCAGTTACTCAGAAATCATTAGCTATATGCAAAATTTCCCAAGTGTAGTTTTTGGAAGAAAGAGGTGAAATTCTTAGGCCACGTAGTGACTCGTGGGGGAATATCTGTTGATCCAGCCAAAATCGAAGCCGTATTAAATTGGAATCAGGCCACTACATTTGACAGAGATTTCGTAGTTTATCCTGGGGATAGCCAGTTTTAATTTTATTACCGATGATTTGTTCAGGACTTTTCCCGAATAGCTGTTCCACTTACTCACCTTACACAAAAAGGTGTACCCTTTATTTGGGATGACCGCTGTGAAGAGGAATTCAACGAGTTAAAGCGTCGTCTCACCACCACTCCTGTCCTAGCATTACCGGAGAGATGTATAGGATACGTTATCTATTGTGACGCTTCTCGTCTTGGTTTGGGTTGTGTCCTCATGCAACTTGACCATGTTATTGTTTATGCTTCCCGTCAATTAAAGACTCACGAGAAGAACTACCCGACTCATGACCTCGAATTAGCCGCGGTGGTATTTGCGTTAAAGATATAGAGGCACTATCTCTATGGAGAAAGATTTGAAGTATTTTCAGACCATAAAAGTCTTAAGTATATTTTTACACAAAGGGACCTTAATCAAAGGCAACGTCGTTGGGTAGAATATCTCGAGGATTATGACTTTACACTTCAGTATCACCCGGGTAAAGCAAATGTAGTTGCAGATGCACTTAGTCGAAAATCGCAAGGATCAATCTCTGCATTAAAAAGTCGTGAGTGGAGGCTTTTGGAAGAACTCCAGCGGTATAATCTAATTGTGTGTCGTCAAGAGAATTTTGTTTTCTTATCTAATCTTGTGGCAAGACCAGCGATGTTGAACCGTGTAATTGAGAGCCAAGGATATGACCCTCACCTTAATGAATGCCGTACTAAAATCTTAGCGGGGGAAGTGATTGAGAATATCACTCTAGGTGCTGATGGTGGAATTAGATATATGGGTAAGTTAATGGTTCCACAGTCAAATGGTGAGCTTAAGCAGGCAGTTTTGATTGAAGCTCATAATTCCGAATTTTTCATACATCCCGGTAGCACAAAGATGTACCGAGATTTAAAACGTACTTATTGGTGGCCAGGTATGAAGCGAGATGTGGCCTTATTTGTCTCACGCTGCCTATCATGTCAAAGGATTAAGATAGAACATCAAAGGCTTGCAGGGCAACTTCAACCCCTTCAAATTCCCGAATGGAAGTGGGAAAACATTACGATGGATTTCTTGATGGGTTTGCCCAGAACACAACGTAAAAATAATGCAGTTTGGGTGATTGTTGACCGCCTCACAAAATCAGCGCATTTCTTGCCAATCCGAGAGAACGACTCTCTTGAGAAGCTAGCGAAACTATATATTAGTGAGATAGTTAAACTTCACGGGGTACCAGTGTCTATTGTTTCTGATCGTGATCCTTGTTTCATTTCACGTTTTTGGGAAGCTCTTCAGCGAGCCATGGGCACAAGATTAACTTTTAGTACCGCTTTCCACCCTCAAACGGATGGGCAGTCGGAAAGAACAATTCAGATTCTTGAGGATATGCTTAGAGCTTATGTTCTAGACTTCCGGGGGAATTGGGATGACTTTTTGCCACTTGTTGAGTTCGCCTATAATAATAGCTTTCAAGCTAGTATAGGCATGGCTCCGTATGAAGCCTTGTACGGTAGACCATGTAGGTCACCCGTATGTTGGGTCGAGGCCGGTGAAGCATCCGTGTTGGGACCACAGTTAGTGCAAGACACTACTGAAAAGATAAAGTTGATTAAGCAACGCTTGGCAACAGCCCAAAGTCGTCAAAAGAGTTACGCGGATAAAAGACAGCGTGTTAGGAAATTAGGGCAGTAATCATGCATCGCATACACTAATTTACGCACTAATCATTGAATCCTATGATCTATGCAGTTCAATAAAATCGACAGATGACATACCTTAATCGAGATTTGATGTCAATGAAACGAACAGGATGGATCTGATCCTTCTGTTGTTGTCGTCCTTAGCGTAGAAAACACGACGCCTCTACGGTATGCACACACGAACGAGATGAGATCTTGCTTGGTGTACTAGCGCCCTCTAGGGTTCTCTCTGCTATTTCGAATTTTCTTGCCTCTCTCAATTTCGTTGACGGCCAAGAAGAACAAAGGTTCCCTTTTATAAGGGAACCCTAGTGAGAACCCTAAGCAACAAACGAACTGGGCCCAAGTCCAACTTGGCCCGTTTTAATTCGTTTTGATCCAACTCGTTTTGGTGTGCGACCCTGTAGGTTTTACACTCTTTGGCCGTACAATTAAAACCCGTTTTATTATACGAACAGTAAGCGGTTTCTAGTAAAACATTACTATTATCCAAAGGGTATAAAGGTCAAAAACGACACAACCTTAAATTGATATTTCACACATTAACTCCTTTTGTCAATCGATATCTAGATTGAACACAAGACTAGGCAAGTGTCATTCTTGTATAGTTCAATCTTTATTTCTTGATCTCTAAGTATAATTAATCCAAAACAAATGACATCTCATTTGTGCATGGCCATGCAAATATTAATTACACTTATCAAGGGGCCAACGATATCTCTCTCAATATATGAGAGTGACAAATCCATCTTGATCAACCACATACCTCTACATAGTTCATAGTATGCTCGGTCATCATCTTTATAATTACTCGGTCAAGAGCAACGTTTGATAATGCCTGACATGCTAATCCCTATGTTGGTAACCATGGCGATCTCAGGTCTGAGGATAATACGATATCACAAATGGGGAACATCACTGATGACATTATGTAACACTCCTCGCAGTGTCCCCAAAGCGGGTCAGTCCAATACTTTGTTCCCTAACAAGTATCAGTATGTTCAGCTTGATATCTCCATATCCATGACTTGTGGAACATAGTCATCAGCTGACCCATACTCTAATCATTATATCAATGTGATCCTAGGTTATTGATACATGATTAGGGACATCTAAACAATATTATTATTACATTACTAGCATCCCACAATCTAGTCACGTACTTGATGAACTAGTATTAATAAATATTATTTACAAGAGATTATAAAGTAAAATAAATAAACTTTATTAATAAAAATAAGCATAAGATATCCAAGTACAAATCATAATCTATGAATAGTCCTAGGACATATCTCTTTCACAGCGACCCTTACAATTCGAAGTGGGTGACTACATGTTCCTTAAAGTGAAACCTCGTCATGGTATCATCCGTTTTGGAAACAAGGGTAAGCTTGCCCCTAGATATATTGGTCCGTATGAGATTATTCAGCGTGTGGGATCTGTTTCCTATCACTTAGCCTTACCCTCAACACTTCAGCGTATTCACAACGTGTTTCATGTGTCCATGTTACGAAAGTATGTACCAGATCCATCTCATGTCATTCCAACTGAGGAGCTTGAGGTTAACGATGATGTTTCTTATGAGGTACGGCCAATAGCTGTGGTCGACCGTAAAGAGCAAGTCCTCCGAAATTGCATAATTCCATTGCTCAAAGTAATTTGGCTTCATCATGATGTAGAAGAAGCCACGTGGGAGCTTGAGTCAGAAATTCAAGCCAAGTATCCGCATTTGCTCCAATGAGGTACTTCCGAACCTTTTTATTTATATTTCGAGGACGAAATATTTTAAGGAGGGGAGATTGTAATACCCGTATCTCATTTCCTGTGTAAATTTTTCTTAGCATTCGGTTAAACTTAAATAGCCACTTTGGATAGTGATTCTCGATTTGAATTCTTTTTGGATGATGTATAACATTTAGCATGTCAAAGTAGGCATATGAAGTTTGTAAGATCAATCGTTTCATTATTCGGGAGGCCCGAATAGAAATTGAGGTATAAATCGCAAGTTTTGATATTACGCGATTTCTAAATTTTTGATCAACTTTGTAAGGACATAACTTTTTCGTTAGATGTTCGAATGAGTCTCCGTTGGTGCCCAAAGTTCCGTATCGTTCCCCTCTACAACTTCCGTGTTTGGCCTGGAATGAGATTCCAGCATTTCGAGGGTCCGGGAAGCCAAATATCAGTTGATTTTAGTGTAGTGGTTCCAAGATCGATCTTGGACTTCCCAAGATCGATCTTGGGCTATCCTGGGAGGAAATATTTTTGGCAGAGAGCTCCCAAGATAGATCTTGGACCCCCAAGATCGATCTTGGTGCCCTAGAGTCGAATTTTGACGAGTTTTGACCCGATTTTTCTCCCATTTAACCTCATTTCTTCTACCACTTCGACTCATATGCCTCCCTTGTGGTCTAATGGTTCTAGAGAGAGTGAAATGAGGGATCTTAGAGTGTTCTTGTCAAATCTACTTCATGGTTCAAGATTAAAGCCTTAAATCAACACTTTCTCCACTATTCGTAATCTCCTATCTTCATTCCTTTCATTTGAGCACCAAAGGAGCAGAGGTTTGTAGTGGTTCTAGAGTGTGGCTTCAAGGGTTCAATACAAGCTTCCAATATTGTGCTTCTAGCATCTTAGAGGTGGGGACACTATTACTAAAACTAATTTCTTAAAAGTTTATTGTTGTATTATCATCTTCCCCAAAAATTATACAAACCCTAGGTGGGTTAAGCTTACAATTGGGCAAAGAGTTACAAAACTTTGATTAGCTTACTATTAATGCTTGATATCACTTGATCTTACTATATTTCAAGCATGTATGTCTCAATTTATTATGTTTTGCCCAAAACCCACCAAGATGGAGATGAAACTTATAAATTTCTACATGAACTATACTTGTACTTATCTTGGTGGAATGATTGGTGATTTTATAACACTTGTACTTGAAGATGATGGGGAAAATATGTATAAGTTTCTTTGGAACTCAATGATTGTGTTGGCTACTTATGATTTTGGTATATATATACATACATGTGTTTTGTTGTTTATGATATTACCTCTTGTGGCACAATTATCTACATAGGTGTATATAGCATGGTTGTAGCCTTGCTTATGATTATTGGGTTGGAGCCCATATGTGCGGTTGTAGCTGCAGCGGTTGGAGCCGCTTGATTATCTTACGGGTTGGAGCCCGAGTACCGGTACTAGATGAGGGTTGGAGCCCTCTTGATATTATAAGGGTTGTAGCCCTTCGGTTGCCTTCGAGATGACTATACCTAATGTAGGATAATTGGTGCCTTACATAGCCAACACATTATATTTCCGTATTATGTTTAAACTTGTTTTCTATAATCACGTATATGTGCGGATTATAACTTATATCTTCTTAAAGCAATTTAACTGTATAGTTCCCACTGAGCCCGGTTGGCTCACCCCATTATTATTTTTATAGGTACTTCAACAGGTAATAAGGGACGGGGACGAGGGAAGGACGTATCATCCTAGATTTTCCTCTGATGTTGATGAGAGTTTCTTGTGAAGGAGAAACCTTGTTTTAACTTTTGTGTCAGCATGTATTATGTATTTCCTTTAGAATTCCTTATTGTATAATTATTAAACCTTATTACACCAATGAGTGATTTCTATGTATGATGGTAAATCAAGCTATCTATGGACATCTTTAAATGATGTATGGTTATTTCCTCTGTTATGTTGGATTAATTATTCAAGGTTTTAATATTTTATTCACTTTTTGCTGTTGTTAGTGACGGCAACCCATGATTGCCCATTTCTGAAGGTAGATGCCTTCATATGGAAATTAGGGCATCACAATCCAAGTAAAAACTTCCCGGCCACATCATATCCATCGCTTCTTCCAAATCATACAGCCCCCATGCTGCAAGCCCGGTATTAGCCTCGTTAAATCTTGCCACAATTGCCCCTCCCTCTCTGCCCGGCTTGTGCACAAGCGAGTGGGGCCGAACCCCGATTGATCGGACTGCTGCGGTATTAATTGGAAAACCCATCATATTCATCATCCTTTGGGACTGATATCTTCTAACTGCACCCCTCTCCCTCTTATCGGTATTTTGGTGACCACCCAATGCTTGTGAACTATAGAACTTCCTTATGCAAAAGTTGCATGAGAAAACCTCGGACCCGGGTCTCGGCTGCGAGTCGGAGTCACCAGGTGTCGATGACTGATTTGTCCCCAGGCTCAAATTTAGCCACTTGTTTATTTCGAAAGTCATTTTCTCCGCGACCTTGGGGTGACAAATTAAAAGGGTAGAGAGTCGATCTTATGTGAAATGGATGATCTTGTTGTGATTATTAACAATAAATCACGCCACGGATCGTAATTCAAATAGTGGATATTAATAACTAAAAATAATATGGATGAGAAAAAGAAAGAAGATAGATAATAGAACACACAATATTCGACAAACGAAGATTTCACTAATTCTTTGAAAACGATTACAAAATCTATCACAAGAATTATTGCACTCAAGGCTCTCACAGAAAAAGAAAATCAACAGCCCTTCAACCTCTCTCTCACAACAAGACTCTCCCACAAATCCCACAGAAAGAAGAATCTCTCTTATCTTATGCCTTAATCTATTGAATGATTATATCTATATATGTAACACCCGGTTTCTTTATCGCTTGCAAATCACGACCCATATCGCGTAGAAGATTGAATTTGGCTCCGGGTAGCCAAATTGGGTTCTAGAAAGGTTGGAATGGTTTGAAAACCTCCAAAAAGTCATATTAATATATGTAAGTGTGTTACAATGGCCATAAGTTGTTTCGGGTGGCTCGGACGAAAATCGACTCGAAAATCACAAGTTTCGATCCTACACGATTAATAATTTTTACCCGACTTTGGATGATCTTAACTTCCTCATCCGAACTCCAAATAAGTCCCCTTTTTTGGCCACGTCTTCATTTCAATTCACTCTACAACTTTGATGTTTTGGCCGAGACCCAATTCTCACTCCTCGAAGGCTAAAATTTGGCGTGAAGTTGAGATTTTGACCAAACAGCAAACTTTTGTGCTGTGAATAGTGGAAGTCGACTACATGGACTTCATGTAGTCGACTACATCAACCTGGGCGATATTTTTAAGCCTATTTCCTCCCTGTTCCTTCTCATTTTCACCAAACCAATTGGAGAGCTTTTAGAGAGAGATTGAGGGCGATTTTGGGGAGGGTCTCGTGATTATCTATGGCGATTTCTTCCGCATCAAACCCACACCAAACAAAACATCATCATCATCATCTTCATCATCTTCTCCACCTTCATCCACCATTTCTAGGGTTTATAGCTACAACTTGGGGGTTTTCACTTCTACGCAGTTCCGGCTCAATTCAACGGCAATTCTTCAAGGGATTAACCCTCATAAGGTGGGAACAATATTATTAAAGCTTGTTTTTAAAGTTATTACAACATATTTACGCCAAATCAACAAAACCTAGGGCTTTTTCTACATAAGCATGTTCATGGGGTTTTGGGAATAATTCTTCTTGATATATTGTTTGATTTATATTTAATATGATTATATATTATGGATTTTATGATAATCCCCAATTTCTATGTAGTTTTCGGATTAATTGGTATTATAACTTTTTGGATAAAATATTAAAACCCCCACTTATACGGATATGGTTATGAACTCTATGCTATGGTACGCATACATACGATGAATACATGATTTTAAAAGTATATTTGGACAAAGTTATAATAATGGTGGTATTGTTACATGTTTTAGGTTATGAACTACATTTATGAGATTTTTTACTTACCTAGCCAGTCCGTAAGTATGCTGGTCAAATAAATATATATGTTTTGAATAAATAAAGTCTTTAAATCATAATGGGAGGCTATTTGGGAACTCATACACATTGTTTGACTGTAATAGACTTGGCTTGGGGCCAAATTGATGAAAACATATGAAACCTCCCAAACTGATGATTTTATGGTTTCCCTTATTAACTGACGGACTTGGCAGATCTTGTTCAATCTCAACAACAATACCACTACATGTTTTACACTATATATATATACATACATATCTAGAATGGATATACATATATACAAGTTTTACGAAAACTTATGGAAGGCATGTATATTCATACATATATACGTTGGATTCTATATTCTTATGATTTCCTTGATTCGATGATGACACGCGTGAAATAGTGCAATCGTATACACCCAAGTGTAGGCGGTCAAGTTTTAATATAGACTTATGGAAGTCCGAATGTCGAACCACAGGGAATTGACTAAAGCTTTTATAGATCACGTGTTTATAAAGTAATTATTGATTGATTAAAATTGTTGTGAATTGCTTTGTGGTGTAAGTATGGATTTTCTGACTCCATTCCATGAAATCTTGGCAAAAGTGGTATCATTCCTGGTTTGACAGCAAAACGGTTTGCTGTCAACGGAAGAACGATACATGATGGAGTGGCGCTCCTGGTGGTTGGAGATAATCTCTCATGGTTGCGATTAGTGGTTCCTGAATGGGCTGAACTTGTACATCAAAATGATTTCCACCATTTCCTCCTCGTGCTTCCTCATAGTGATCCATTGTAACTTCTATTTCTGTTTCAAAACGATTATAGAAAAACGAATCAGGAAATGGATCTCTTTCTACACGTCCTTTGGTATTTCTTAACCAATGAATCGTGTACCAAAAAAGGTGTACAAGAAAAGAAAGTTACTAAATTAGAACAATACAACCAAATATGAACTAAACCCGTGGTCGACTTTCGATGCCCTCCCCAGCAACGGCGCCAAAAACTTGACGCGCATGAAATAGTGCAATCGTATACACCCAAGTGTAGGCGGTCAAGTTGTAATATAGACTTATGGAAGTCCGAGTGTCGAACCACAGGGAGGGGGACTAAAGCTTTTGTAGATCACGTGTTTATAAAGTAATTATTGATTGATTAAAATTGTTGTGATTGCTTTGTGGAGAAATGTGTAAAACAAAACTTAAATTAATGAGAATATTCTTGTATTTAAAGAAAGCGAAGGCTTTGGGGGTTTATTTGTTATTTATTGGGAACCATGGTTTGTAAATCCAATTTGGCTCATTCGTTCTCCTTATTGTGTTGCATATTGTACTTTTCATTTAGAAGTTTAGATGTTGGCGGTAAAAGATTTCGAGGAAATACAACCAATCAACTTTATTAGGCTATCTTATGAGGTAAGACAAACACCACATTTAAGGAGACAATATAAGCAATTAGAGAGTTCTCAAATATAGGCACAAAGTATGTTTAGTGTTGTAGGTGACAACGGAAAATAACCTTACTTTACACTTAACCATAAGATGTGACCATATTTGAAAATAAAACTCTTTAATTTTATATAAAAAGCATAGCCATCCATTTTTAATGGTGATTGTAAAATAATATATGCTTACTTGAAGTACTTTGTTTGTATATAAATGATTTTATTATGGTACTAATCATACATGGCATGAATAGTCTACGTATCATTTATGTACTAAACATGTCATTAATCACTAAGAACTCCATATACATGGCATAAGGAGGCAATAAGAGATTAAAATGGAGGTTCCATAGTATTTATTGGTGTTTTAAGCCATCAAATATTATGGACTATTATTAATAGATGAGAAGCATAATTATTTAACAATACTAGGCACAGAGCTTTTAAAGAATTGAAAACTTGACCATGTTTACCTTTTAAAACAAACTCACCCCCTAGCCTTGGCTAGGTGATTCACCCCTTCATAGATGAATACATGATAATAATGAAGGAGAATCAACAAAACACTTGTATTAATATATATGAAATGAGTCTATTACAAGTGATTGAGAATATAAGAAGAAGAAGAATATTTCACTCTATTTTTCTCTCTTTATTACAAGAAGATTTCTCACTCTCCAATTCTCTTCACGTGTCCTTAATGCAATGGGGTGGGGATGTATATATAGTAGTTGCAAAATACATCCAATGGTCTACATTCAATCCCACCAACCATGATCCAAGGGCTCACATTTATTCTCACATAATACAAGTGATGTAAGCCATGACATATTCAAATAATTATGTAAGCGATGATGTAAGCGATGACATCATCGATACATGATGTAAGCAATGACATCATCAATACATGATGCAAGCAATGAGGTCATCAATACATGATGTAAGCAATGACATCATCAAGTACTAGTCTAAAATACTAATTTTAAAACAAAATAAAAAATTAAATTATTATAATTAAAACTACTTAAAATAATGCTTCCAAATTATTCCAATTGGTTTAAGCCCATGTAGCCTTGTCCGCATAATCCTTGGCATTCTTCTTTGAACCTTTGAACGATCCCTTTCAACGACAAAAAAATGGCTTGCAATAATTTGTTAGCACATTAACTTGCTATGAACCAACAAGTCGTAATTTGAGATTTAATTAGTGTGTTTAGCCATAAAAGAGCACTATAATGCTTAGAAAAGCGTATTCTCATATTCAATATAGTGCGCTTATCAGATGAGATGATTATTGTGATTTTATATCGGATGGCCACACCGTTTGTACTAAATAGATGGTGATTACCGGTAGCGTATAGCCTTGGTGGCTACGTGAGTATTATTGTAGGGTATAGCCTTGGTGGCTACGTGAGTATTATTGTAGCGTGCGCCTTTATGGCGGCATGAGGTAGCGTGCGTCTAGGTGGACCTGGTAGGTGGTCCCTACCTTGGGCAGAAGAAACCGAGTTGCCGGCTATCTCTGTGCATAGTAGATGTATGAAAATCCTAGACGTGAGTATGATATGTGATTGATGTGATAGATCTAGTCGCGGTGTTGTGGCATATACTGTATGACGATGTATATATACATATATTGATTTTCTTATGCTTTGGGTTGGGGACATTATATATACATATTTCACGAAAGGTTTATGTGCATTAGCTGCTTCATATGTGTAAATGTATTTATATTTATACCTATTTCTACCCAGAGATGGTTTATTATAGAGAAGCAACTTATAAACTAAATCTACTTTCATTATATTGCACAGCATAGTATGCATGGTTTGTAATATATTTTCTAATACAAACCCTTATAGTTCCCACTGAGCCCGTTTGGCTCACTCCCATTTTCCAAATCAAGTTTTGCAGGTATTCGCGGGAATGGTACGACTACAGTCTAGATAGCTCTGATGGACCCTGATCACCTTATGTCATTAGGAAACGACTTATGTACTAGTTGATTAGTTTTTTATTTGATTATGTATTTATAGTGATGTATTTTGATATGAAGCTTATTGAGATTGGGACCTCATTGGAGGCTTTGCATTAAATGACTTTTCTTTAATGTGGAGTATTTATTGGGAATGGATTAAGTGTACATTTTAACAGGTTTTGGTTTACCTTTATGAACAAAATCCACATGCCAAAATTTTCCAAAATGTATGGCTTGTTTAATAATTCTCTTCTTATTTGGGTCATGATTTACAGTTTATCATCCGTCATTGCGTACGACACCGTGATTAACTGAGTCCCGAAGCTGAAATCCTTTCAACGGGATTTTGGGGCGTCACAAGTTGGTGTCAGAGCTATAGGTTTGACGTTTTCCTCGGGAAATTCATGGGTATATCCAAGATTAGGGGTACAAGCGGTTATAGTATTCCTCGGAAGTTGATACGTTCTCATGTAGTACGATTCTACCGTTAGGATATTTGGAAAATGGGAGAATTGTGAAAGGAGATATGGCTTGTCTTGGCTACATCCATTCACAAAGTTCTTGATTAATTCTTTTGGCCTCTTTCGTAAATTATCTTTGCCATTGGCTCCTATATCACTTGTTTTACATAAGATTATGTTCAGGATTAGTTCTGCCCTAAGTGAGATTAAGGACGACTGATGGATTATGTTGTTGTCATCCGCCGGCCAACGGTTGACTATCTGATAAACCACCAGTCCACTACTGCTGACTAAGGTTAGAATGTGGCATACTCATAGGAGAGTAGCTGCTAAAGTCCTATTCCCAGTGTTTACCCCGTTGCTTCTTCTTCGATTTCTTGAGGGGTGAACCTAGTACGTGGATGATCATTCCTCTATATCTGTATGGCCGCGTTCGAACTTGTACGTCTAGTTACGAGAGAGGGAATCTGTGGATTATATTCAGATTAACTACCCTGTTATGAGTAAACTTTTACATTGTTCGAGACATCAATTGGCTTGAGAGATCTATTTGGCAGGATGACTATTTTATGGTGGTATGGTGAGCATATTTTCTTGAAAACCCACATGGAATGTATGAGAATGACCAAGTTTGGTCATGTATATATGTATATCATATCTCATGAGTTTGGATTCGATGTGGATGAATGGCTAGACTTTCTTATGGATGCCGATGCCTCGTGTGTGCTTGAGTTATTCTATTCTTTGGAATACGAGGCATATGACTGTGGTGAGACATACTTTTTATATATTCTTTCGAAAATGGGTGGTTGTAGATGTTTCTGTTCAGGGAGAGGCATAAAATATGCTTATTTTGGACTCAAATTCTCATTTGGTTAGTCAAGTAAATTTAATTGGAATGAGAATCAATTCAATGACCCCTATATCCAGTGTATTTGTATTATGCCTTGTTCCCTAAAGTGATGGGGGATAATTTTTCAAACAGTATTTACAAGGCATCTCACCTTTGTTAGCTGCGATCCTGTTCTTCCTTCGCGATGAGAAACCCACAACGAATTCGTCTGAAGTACAATTCTAGCCCATCTTCGTTAAGGGGGACCTAACAGAGTAACGCAGCGAAAGCTTGACGACTTGTCGATTTGAGGTTAAGCTAACTACTCCTTTTGTAAGCCTTTTGCATTTGTTCAGTATATTGTATCTAAACCTTGAGAATTTAGTTTGTAAAGGAATTAGAAGTGAACTCCCTTGGTAAATCTTGAGGAAGAGTGTTTGCCTATTGGCTAGCTCTAGTGGCAAAAAGGGATGGAACCCTTAATCGAACTCGATGCCCTTTTATTTCATTTCCCTTTGTTATTTTTGAGTGGAGCTTTGGGTACATGTTCAACTTTAATATATTTCTGTTCACCCTTATGGAGGAGAGTTGTTCAAATTGATAAAAGATAGCGTGATGGCATATCAAAAATGAATTAGCGAACTCAGTTTTTGAACTCTCCTTATGCTAGAAAGGTGTAGTACCTTTGAGACATGAGGTGTACCATTGCTCGACCTTTAGTGAGTTAGCATCTTTGAAATTAACACTTTCAAGAAATCGTCCATACCCTCCTATGTGGAGATCTTATTATAGTTAAGTGCACGCTAATTGTAGAGCAAGTTTCACCCAAGAAGAAGTTTGGAGCAGGAAGTCATGTCTTAAGCTAGAGTGAGTGTTTTAGTGAGAATTTCTCCTACCTCATTTCAAGAATCCAGATGATGATTAGGTAAGCATCTTAAGTTTGAGACTTTTCTATTCCCCTCTTGATGATAGCTTGGGATTTAAAGCCGTACTCCAGATGTAAACCTCATTGATACCACGGACAAACCCTTTAAGGAGGGGAGTCGACACTCAATTGAGGTAAGTAGACCTCATTTCGCTGCCATTCCCTTCCGTCTTACAAATATATATATTTGGGTGTGTCAAAGCTTGTTCTAGCTCGGGGGAGAAACGGTCTAGATCATTCTATCAGGCATGAATTTCACCTTTGAAGGAGTATGAACTCTCCTAAGATCATGCTAGCGTACGACCAGTCCATTACTTTCGCTCTGTGTATAGTGGTTTCCCCAAGATGTATGTCCATTGCCTGTTAAGGGAGAGACAAGGTAAGATCCTATAAATTTCTTTTATTGGAGATGTCATGAATGACAGGTGCCTTACCACGAAGCCCTTACAGTTGAATATGTGTTATTCATACCATGTCAGTCAATCCATGACTGTGAGTTGCGATACTCCATCCCTTGGTTTATTAGTGGAATAGTTGGGGCCATGATTACGAAGTGATCACGATATCATGTATTCAGATGAGAGGACTTCAAGCATTCTTTATAATTTAACGAGCTCACAGTGAGCCTATTCTCTTAGTCTAAAAGTTTACTCGATGTCCAACGAAATTTCATTCCCAGTTCAGGAATTTGTCCAGGCTAAGAGAAGACATCCAGGGCAAAGAATGCATTCATCAGTATAACTACCACTTGTATTGTGAAACGATCTCATGAGAATTTGAATTCTGAATTTTGTGAGTTATTTTGAATCATCTTTTGGAAATCGATCCATGCATTTTTTCCTCATCTGCCCGTTTCGATTTGATGGAATTATAATCTAGTTAGAATTTCAAAGCAGGATATGGAATTTGATTTCCACATTCGAACGATAATGATTTTGGTCCGGTGCCTCTAAACTCTAATGGAGCTATATATCTACTGGCTAGATAACACCATAGTTATCTTAATCGAATTGAGAGTTGCTCTTATTTAACTTTTGAGAGATTGGCTTATACACTTTCCTCCCAATTATATGGAAATTGGATTCAGGCTATCGATATACCGTCAAATAGACCTGACACTTCATTTTGGACCCATCAGTCACTCTATGATTCTTTAGAGATGATACCTTTTCGGGAGTAATGAGACACTGACAACCCTTCCGTGTTGGAAACTTACTGTCACTTGAGAGCTTATTTGAGGATTACCAACTTAATCTCTTGTTACGGAATTGCAATCACCCCGTATTGCAATATGATCATCATAAGTTTCTTGAGTTAGAAACTTCTAAAGCCATTAAGAGGTGGATACTGAGTGCAGTGCCTGTATGGAGTTGAAGAACATGGTGATTAGAAATTGGGTTGGTGAAAACAAGATTGTTGCATTCCTCGATAAGTGAGAAGAGAGAAAGAGGGTGCATAAGGAAAGTTCTATCTTCCACTACCTAGTTTGTGTATATCGACTAGTGGAAAGCGCTCATGTTTGGTCAGTATCTCCTTCCATTGAAACCCTTATAGAGGTTGTGGCTTGTGAAAGAGAATGACTTGAATAACTTTAGTTATGTGGCCTCTTTTCCTTATCATTTGGAAAGATTATTTCTCTTGTTCTGATCCTTGAGTTCAGAATCTTTCTTCATTGGATATTGTGGTCCTCTCTGTTAAGGAAGGACAAATATATGGGAATTCAGGAATACAATCTTATGGGAATTTCGAGGACAAAATTTATTAAGGAAGGGAGATTGTAACACCCGGTTTCTTTATCGCTTGCAAATCACGACCCATATCGTGTATAAGACTGAATTTGGCTCCGGGTAGCCAAATTGGGTTCTAGAAAGGTTGGAATGGTTTGAAAACCTCCACCAAGTCATATTAATATATTTAAGTGTGTTACAATGACCATAAGTTGTTTCGGGTGGCTCGGACGAAAATTGGCTCGAAAATCACAAGTTTCGATCCTACGCGATTAATGATTTTTACCCGACTTTGAATGATCATAACTTCCTCATCTGAATTCTAAATAAGTCCCCTTTTTCTTTCACGTCTTCATTTCAATGCCCTCAACAACTTTTGTGTTTTGGCCGAGACCCAATTCTCACTCTTAGATGGCTAAAATTGGGCGCGAAGTTGAGACTTTGACCAAACAACAAACTTTTGTGCTGTGAATAGTGGAAGTCGACTACATGGTCTTCATGTAGTCGACTACATGGACCTGGGCGAGATTTTTAAGCCTATTTCCTCCCTGTTCCTTCTCATTTTCACCCAACCAATTGGAGAGCTTTCAGAGAGAGATTGAGGGCGATTTTGGGGAGGATCTCGTGATCATCTATGGCGATTTCTTCCGCATCAAACCCACACTAAACAAAACATCATCGTCATCATCTTCATCATCTTCTCCACCTTTATCAACCATTTCTAGGGTTTATAGCTACAACTTGGGGGTTTTCACTTCTACGCGGTTCCGGCTCGATTCAACGGCAATTCTTCGAGGGATTGACCCTCATAAGGTGGGAACAATATTATTAAAGCTTGTTTTTAAAGTTATTACAACATATTTATCCCAAATCAACAAAACCTAGGGCTTTTTCTACATAAGCATGTTCATGGGGTTTTGGGAATAATTCTTCTTGATATATTATTTGATTTATACTTAATATGATTATATATTATGGATTTTATGATAATCCCCAATTTCTATGTAGTTTTCGGATAAATTGGTATAAAACCCCCATATACGGATATGGTTATGAACTCTATGCTATGGTACGCATACATACGATGAAATACATGATTTTAAAAGTATATTTTGGACAAAGTTATACATATTGGTGGTATTGTTACCATGTTTTAGGTTATGAACTACATTTATGAGATTTTTTACTTACCTAGCCAGTCCGTAAGTATGCTGGTCAAATAAATATATATGTTTTGAATAAATGAAGTCTTTAAATCATAATGGGAGGCTATTTGGGAACTCATACACATTGTTTGACTGTATTAAACTTGGCTTGGGGCCAAATTGATGAAAACATATGAAACCTCCCAAACTGATGATTTTATGGTTTCCCTTATTAACTGACGAACTTGGCAAATCTTGTTCAATCTCAACAACAATACCACTACATGTTTTACACTATATATATATACATACATATCTAGAATGGATATACATATATACAAGTTTTACGAATACTTATGGAAGGCATGTATATTCATACATATATACGTTGGATTCTATATTCTTATGATTTCCTTGATTCGATTTGATGATTATTGTGATTTTATATTGGATGGCCACACCGTTTGTACTAGATAGATGGTGATTACCGGTAGCGTATAGCCTTGGTGGCTACGTGAATATTATTGTAGCGTGCGCCTTTATGGCGGCGTGAGGTAGCGTGCGCCTGTGTGAGGTAGCGTCTAGGTGGACCTGGTAGGTGGTCCCTACCTTAGGCATAAGAAACCGAGTTGCCGACTATCTCTGTGCACAGTAGATGTATGAAAATCCTAGACGTGAGTATGATATGTGATTGATGTGATATATCTAGTCGCAGTGTTGTGGCATATACTGTATGACGATGTATATATACATATATTCCTTTTCTTATGCTTTGGGTTGGGGACATTATATATACATATTTCATGAAAGGTTTTTGTGCATTAGCTGCTTCATATGTGTATATGTATTTATATTTATACCTATTTCTACCCAGAGATGGTTTATTATAGAGAAGCAACTTATAAACTGAATCTACTTTCATTATATTGCACAGCATGGCATGCATGGTTTGTAATCTATTTTCTAATACAAACCCTTATAGTTCCCACTGAGCCCGTTTGGCCCACTCCCATTTTTCAAATCAGGTTTTGCAGGTATTCGCGGGAATGGTACGACTACAAGTCTAGATAGCTCTGATGGACCCTGATCACCTAAGTCATTAGGAAATGACTTATGTACTAGCTGATTAGTTAATAAATGATTATGTATTATAGTGTTGTATTTTGATATGAAGCTTATTGAGATTGGGACCTCATTGGAGGCTTTGCATAAATGACTTTTCTTTAATGTGGAGTATTTATTGGGAATGGATTAAGTGTACATTTTAACAGGTTTTGGTTTACCTTTATGAACAAAATCCACATGCCAAAATTTTTCAAAATGTATGGCTTGTTTAATAATTCTCTTCTTATTTGGGTCATGATTTACAGTTTATCATCCGTCGTCGCGTACGACACCGTGATTAACCGAGTCCCGAAGGTGAAATCCTCTCAACGGGATTTCGGGGCGTCACAATATATAACAATATAATAGAGTCCATCTAATCTAGAATAAGGTAATAACAATCCTACGTAAATATGGAAACTATTAACAAGGTAATAGAGACCAAAATAAACAAGGAAACCAAGTTAGATAAGGAAACTTATTTTTTCGTCCAAGTGCAAAACGGATTTTGCACCTTTTCCGCGTAGGCGCAAAAATAGTGCAAAAGTGTTTTTGCACTTTTTCCGCATGCAATCTTTACTTCTGTTTAGTGCAAATTCGATTTTGCACTTTTTCCGCAAGTTTGATTACAAGCCAAAAAATCCAATTTCCAACAAAACTCATCTTTTTCTTGGGTTTGGAACCGAGCAAAAAACACAACAGATCTTAAGTGGAAGAGGGGAAAGAATGAATGGAAATGAATGCATAGCACAATAAGAAGAGATTTATGATTTTAAATCTAATCTCATTTTGTTTCACTGAACCCACCCTAGTGTTTCGCGGGACCGACGCTTTCGTCATCCTACACTGTTGCCCATCTCAAGCTTAGGATTCTTTAGCTCTTTCTATTTCTCAAGTGACACTGACTTTAAGTGGTTCCACTTGGGAGTTACCTGAAAACGTATAGGATTCGGATCCATCGACACTTCCATTAATGGTCAAATCATAATTTTGTAGTTTATTTGAGTTGCCTGCCATTAGTGATATATGCTTTTGCACAAAGTAAACATCATTCAGTCATGTTTTTTTTTTTTAGTAAACGGATAAGTATGGGTGTATCATTGGATGTGAGTACAATTCCTTAATTCTACATTCTTCTGTAGGAAACTCAGTTTTACTTGTTGGCTGCTTTTATGTGTTGACTTCCTAAATGTAATGCCCCCTGCCATGTGCATTGTAGTTTGTGTTTTTGCATATTGCAGCACATAGACATTGAGTATTAGCGGGCTTATCCCATACCCTGCCAACGGTAGCGGTGACTATGGTATTGGAGTTTGTATGTATGACTAATTTTTTTTGTCTACAGTGGTGTGTGAATTATGCGTAACTTTTTCCATCTGCAGAATTACCTGGCCTCGTTGTTTATGCTTTTATATTACTAGATACTATTAAGAAGATAGTATATTTAGGGTGTGTTTGATTGGGAGTATTTTTCATGGAAAATACCCATTTTCCACTTGATTTGACAACTTAAGGTGTTTGATTGGCTTTTTTTTCTAGGAAAAATATTTTCCCACTTTTGCTCACACACTTACATTTTCCTTGTAAACAAGGAAAATATTTTCTTTGGGGGGTAGTTTTTATTTTCTAGGCAATTCCACGGTTTTCGAGACAACATTTTACCCATTTTCTACACTAAAAATGCTATAACTTAAACTACAAAATTCAAAATTTAATAAAAATTTTATATTTAAAATCTACTCCTCAAGATCAATTAAACAAGATCCATCATGATTATAAAATTATGTAAAAAAAAATACCCATAATTTTTTCTACATTAAAAATGCTACAATACAACCAATATTTTTCGGGTAGAAAATTAAGGCAATCAAACACATTTAATTACATTTTCCATGCAACTCAATTCTAGGCAATTCAATTACCAGGAACTTATTTTCTTTCCATGTAAATTCCATGCTTGCAATCAAACACACCCTTAGACGAAAGTGTGAGAGAGGAAATTGTACAGGAGCATCTGAGAGAAGGAAGTGAAATAAAACACATCTTAAGTTAAGTCTTGTTTTTAACAAAAGAATAATAAGACTATATATTAATAATTTTTAATAATACTTTCTATATATTTTTTGAAACACTCAAATACATTTTTGATGAATTTTGGAATATTAGAGATTTTTATTGGAGTGTTAATATATGTAGCCAAAATAAATTGAAATGTAAAAAGATATACCAATATTAACTTTGTATCCTGATATAATAATAATTATTATTATTGTTGTTGTTCTTTTAAATTATTATAATGGCTAATTTGTTCCGTTAACTGTAAAACTGAGCTTAAGTTTATGAGATTTGATAATTCTAGATGGACATATTTATTATGTCGATTATTCATTGGTTATCCTAGTTAATTTATGTTTGTGGAGGATTTAAGTACCATATATCTAGTAGGAATTGTTGTTTATTTTATATTTTTTTATTTTGCAATTTATAAAGTAATGTTATATTTTCTCAAGTATAATATTGTTTTAATTCTTTTGGGCTTGCAGTGGTCTAATGTACATATATAATTATTTTTTTCTCTCTCTATCCAGGATGCAATGACACATATGCGAGCTTCCCAGCCAGTTGAGTCTGCTGGATCTGTTGAGTCTGGTGACGAGGTGGCTCAGCCGAAAGACTTGGAGATTATGACACAAGTCTTAAGCGCTCGATCACGTCATCATAAGGGATATGGTTCTATGCCAAGGCTCAAGGCAGTTGGAGGTAGTCGAGCAACCAGCAGTAGAAGGACCTATGAAGAACACGTGAAGGACAAAATTATTGCCACTCTCAAAGAACAAGTGGCTAGTCAAGAAGAAAAAGTGGCTGGTCAAGCAGAACAACTGGGTGCTCAAGCAGAGCAATTGGCTGCTCAAAATAGGAGGCTGAATGAGACGAACGAAGTCCTAGCTCAATTGCAAAAATTCATATCGGGATTCCAAGTTTAGCCCCCAACAGGACCTTCAAGTGCCACTTCCAACAATCCCTCAAATAATTAGGATGTTGATTTTGTTAATTTTGACTATGTTTAGTTTATTTGTATCGACTTTTAAGATATCACAATATGTATGTTACTATGATACTGATAAGTTATCCAATATATCCTTTTTATTATTGTGATATTGGTTCATCTTAGCATTTACTATTAATATTAAAAAATATATATATTATACAGTGTATTTGTATTTATATTTAATTTTTAAATAAAAAAATTAAAAATAGTTTACCTATGCTGGCGCGTTTTCTACAAAGCGTCAGAAAAGGTCATTTTTTTCGGCGCGTCAAACGCGCTAGGAAAGTAATTGTGAATAGGAAATTGATTTTTCCCCGGCGCGACTAACGCGCCAAAAAAAAATATCTTTCCCGGCGCATTACCAAACACGTCACTAAAAGTTATCTTTTCCGGCGCGTCTAACGCGCTAGGAAAAGTAATTGTGCCTAGTGAAAGTGATCTTTAATGGCGCGACTAACGCGCCAGCAAAAAGTATCTTTCCCGGTGCATTACCTAACGCGTCAGTAAAAGCTATCCGAAAAAATAATTGTGCCTAGGGAAAGTGATCTTTAATGGTGCGACTATCGCCCCAAAAAAGTATCTTTCCCGGCGCATCACCAAACGCGTCACTAAAAGCTATCTTTCCCGGCGTGTCCAACGCGCCAGGAAAAGTTCCTTACACGTTGGTAAAAGTATTCTTTCAAGGCAAAATGCCATACACTTTCAATGGCGCACTGATTTTTACCGACGCGTTAAAGTTTGCGTCGGGAAAGGTCATTGTGTTATTTTTGTCGGCGGACTTTCTCCGGCGCTCTTTGCTGACGCGAAAACATGTCGCTAAAGATTTATGGACTTTTCCCGACGTGTTTTGCATACTTTTCCCGGCACGTCGATGCGCCACTAAAAGTCTTCATTCTTGTAGTGGTAGGTACGAGTAGCCGATACAAGCTGTAGAACTAATCCACTAAGGTGTGACGAGCCTTAGGAAGCTAGCATTAGAATGAGATGACCTTGGACTGACGATTCCTTAGTAATGTGGGAGCACGTGAGATTTTCACTTACGGGGTACTTACGAGTCGGATCACTTTCTTGGGTAGTTAACTTCCGGTGGCCATGACAAGAATCCTAGTGGGGTTTAGCATACATGTGTATGTGGGTTGCATTGGCATTGAATGTTTTCAAATCATAACATTGAAGTAAAGTATTTTCTATATAAAATCTATATAGTTCCCACTAAGCCCAGATTTGGCTCATCCCATTTTCTAATAGTTTTGCAGGATAGGCTTCGGGGATTGGACCGTGGTGTATCTATTTAGAAGGCTACATATCATGATGCATATCTTTCAATCTATTAAGACTCATATATTAATCACATATATACTTGTACTGAGAATTGGAATTGACTAAACTTGCATAAGATCTTATGATTCACGGTTCAGCAAAGGAACGGGCTAGACTCATAGAAAGAGTTTGTACTCTATTTTCAGAAAGAAATATAATTTTTGTACTACTTTTTGCTATATATGGGAGTTTTAATTTCGAAACGGTATGAATTGCAGAATGTGGATCAATGAGACATACACATGAATAACATCTCATTAATAAAATCTTCAATAAGTGTTCTTTAAAAAAATTATACATAATTTAATATTTTGTTTCAATTTTTGTACATAATATTAATCTTTTCCCTTGTGCATTTTTATATTATGAAAAATCATATTTGATCAAAATAATTTTTCCAAAATTATAAGAATTTTATGGGTAAAAATACATATGTTATAGTGTGCATTAGTTCTACACCATTGGATGAATTTTATACACACATCAAAGTTAAAACACTCACACCAAAAATATATACACAATAAACTCTCACACACTAATAATTTTTGTCTATATAAAAAATGCTATAACTTAAAATAAAAAATTCAAAATTGAATAAAAATTTCATATTTAAAATCTACTAATCAATATCAATTAAACAAGATCCATCATGACTATAGAATTATGTAAAAAAAAATTAAAAAAAAAATTATTGATTAACATTTAAGAATTTGTACATTGTTGGATTATTTTCGTATCAGGCCTTGTGTTTATTTTGTAAATTATTTTGTCGAGACTAAGATAAGGTCAAAAAATACGATTAAAAGATTCTTTAAAAAATTAAAAGGAAGCAAGTCCAATTCTGTCTACTTTTTATTTTTTCAATATGAAAATATATTGACCTACATTTTGATTGTTTGAAATGTTAGACTAAGCTAGACAATAAGCTCAAAATAGACTAATTGATGTTTGTCGATTTAGATTTATCATACGTTACTTTTTTTATCCTATTATTTCATCGTGTCGGATGACACAGATGTACCCTAGTTTGTATGAAATTAGAGTCATACTTTTTTGAATCTTATTTCCCTTACATTTTTATTTTTTGATCATTTGAATGACAATTGGAATCATACTTTCTTGAAAGTTAATATATTTTAAAAATTGAATGAATGTGGACCATATATAATCAATTTATGATATTTGGTAGAAGGAAGTTGAAAATTTTTAAATATTTTTATACATGAAATTTTTGATTTATTAAATTTAAATATGAGATGTTAGAGGAATAAGCTAAATCTCAAATCCTCATAAGTAGTCTCCGTTATGTTCTATGATATAAACTTAGTTAAATCTTTATCGAAGAGAAATTTATTTTTATTATAATTCTAATAGTTAAAATGTTTAAATTAGGGTAAAGCATCATATAATCCTCTTCATTTGTCGGCATGTAGCGGAAATTATTTTTATAATTAGTATCACTGTTGTTTTATTTTATTATAAATTATATTTCAAAAAAATTAATTGAACATTATCAATTAGTGGATTTTAACAAGATTTTTCTAAAGTTAACGGTATATACAATAAATTAATTGTTGTATAGGGATATTTATGATTTTTTAAATCATAATCGTTAAATAGATTATCTTGACATTCTTGAATATGAATGTATGTTCAGTATTATTTGTTAATTTTTTTTTTTCATTATTATAAACCAAATCAATGTATGTTCAGTATTATTTGTTATTTACCCTACTAATTTGTGGAGTTAATTTGAGAATGTAATACATTTTCTTTTTAAATTTAATTGTAAATATATTTTTCACAGAGAAGTGTGTGCAACTTTTAAGTTAAAAAAAGATAAAAATCAGATGTAACGAATTCAATTATGGTCGCTAATTTTTTTGGGCCTATAATAATATCTTGATATATATATATATATTGATTCAGATTTAAGAGGCAGTAATAATTACTTGGTAATGTTAAAACATTCAGAGAGATAAATTTTCCTTGAAATCTATTAAGAAATAATGACCAAGGAATTTTGAGCGCTTCCACCAAAACAAATGTCTAATCCAATTGTCTCGATCTGCATAATAGTAGACAATTAGTTTTACTTAAAAAAAACAAACAATTAGTTAAACAAGACATAAAATTGTCTACTGTCTACATATATATTATATTTACACTATTATAAGTTACTAGCTATTCCTCTTCTTTTTTTTTTTCCTTTTTAAATCACTTATATGCAAGTGAGAAATTGTCAACATGAAAATAGTGAACGGTGCTTTGATAGAGGAGGCACAAAAATTTAAAGCATTTGTTTAGGTTGTAAAGATGAACACGCGCAATGATTTTATTTACTTGATTTTGTAAGTTTATTTAATTTTTATTTTTTTTGTTTGGCAATTTACAAATAGAATTGTGATATAACAATGTCAATGTCATGTTAAAGACGAGTAATGCTAAGTATTTTATAAAAAGAAAAGTTATGTCCTAAAAGTAATTTTATTTTATTTTCAAAAAGCCTCTCAAACAAGAAGGTTACTTAGAATTAAGATAAATCATAGGATACAAGATCCATTGATATAATATCCAATATGGGAACAAAGAGTCCCACCTTGTTAAAGTACGCAAATTACACGAATTAATCGCACAACGAGCTGGCTCATGAGCAACTGAATTACATGATAGAAAGACAAAACTACAAACAGCATAAATGTTTCGAGATATATAGCTAGCTCCTCTAAATATACCAACAGTGGCCCGAGTTCATTCCAGGATCCTTAGCACAAATGAAATCAATAATATATGTTTCTTCACTTCCGATAGTGTATTATATTTACACTATTATAAGTTACTAGCTTTTCCTTCTTTTTTTTCTTTTGTTCGTTTTAAATCACTTATATGCGAGTAAGATTGTGAATAAGAGAATAGTTAAGGGATCGGAGCTTTGATAGAAGAGGCACAAGAATTTAAAGTATTTGTTTAGGTTGTAGATCAGATGAAGAGGAGCAATAATTTTATTTACTTGATTTAGTAAGTTTATTTAAATTTATTTTTTTTAGCAAATTACAAATAGAATTGTGATTTAACAATTTCAATGTCATGTTAAATACAAGTTATGCTAAGAATTTTATAAAAAGAAAAATAATGGATCAAAATCTGATCTATTGATAGGTCTAGTTGCTTGTAGTTAGTGAAGCATGCAAATTGCACAAGTATGATTGTTTTTCTATTAGGTTCTAATTGGTTTGTTGAAAACTCATTGTGGTGGTGACTATTTCAAATATGAAGAGCTTTTAACACATATGATATGTTTAACGGTTTGGTATTAGATATGATGAAACCAATTGTAAGGCTTTATGGTGTGTAGTTAGTTTGCATTGAAACGTTAAAAATCATGTAAACTTATCTATTCATTTACAATGTCAAACAAATACACTATATTTTCTACGCAACATTTATATATCATTTAACAGCCGCTTTATTTACTTTCGTACTCCATTCTACAATTTGGGTTCTTGTTAGGAATCATTAGCTTGGCAAGCAGGATTTTCCTAGTTTTAGCTTTCCGCACACTATGTGTTTGTTGAAAATTTCCATAGGAATTTATAAATTATTATTATTCAATAATTTGAAAATTATTTGATCAAATAATTATATTTAAGATTGAGAAGGGTAATTATGTAATTTTATTATTTTTATTAAAAAAGTTTACAAAAATAAAGAGAAAATGTTATGAAAGTAATAAGCAGGCAAAGAGTATAATACTAGGAAATGTCAATGGTTCAAATCTTGTTGTTTATGTTGTGATAAAACTTTTTTTTTTGGTTGAAATAAAAGCATGTAAGAATAAAATTGAAAAATAAAAAATAAGACACTGCTTAAATAATGATTGAAATGTATTCAAACTTTACAATTTATAGTTAAACAATTAATTATATGAATAAAAAATAATTAATAAATCAGTAATTTATTAATTAATTTATTGATTTATCGTTACTTAAAAACTTGTTAATTTATTATCAAGTCATTCTTTGTTTTCTTAAATATTTTCCATTGTATTTAGTTTCTCGTTTTATGAAGTAACAATTTTATGTATTTGTCTAATCAAGTAAAATTCACTAATCTACTTATTTTTTCAAAAAGTAAATTGTACATTGCTCAATGTACTATATTATTCCATTTCATGAACAATTAACCATGCAAAAAAATTAATTATTTAAATACACAAAAGCCATAGTAATATCAAACATTATACATATAACAATGGGTTCTCATCTCAAAAGTGTAAAGAAATCGACAATGATAGATTAAATGCACTATGTATGAGAAACTTATTAGTTTATATATGACATAGGACCTATCTGGATTTTTTATAATCAATTATCTTGTAAATTTAGCAAATTATTAATTTAACACGTTATCCCTAAGTCGGGACTGTTAGAAAATATTCCCCTCCAACATTCTCCTTATTTTCCTCCTTATTTCTCTCCTTGGTTTCCTCCCCTTTTCTCTCCTTATTTTTCTCCATGTTTTTAGGTTGTCTAGACTTTAATGATTTGCTTGTTCATCAATGGTTATAATTTGTTTTCCCTTTGTATCACTATATATTTGTTAGTCTTGTATTGTTAAGATGGAGTGATTGTAACAATGTAACCCCTTGTGGATTTCTTGCTCATTAATATAATTTCTCTATTTCAATGTTGTATAATTTATCATGGTATCAGAGCTAGTTTAATCCTTCCTCCTTCATCTTCCACCATTACAAACTCACTGTCCAAATTGTCCAAATTCTCTGCTATCCTCCTTTCTATCCCTCTCTCTCTCTCTAGCAAACGTGATGCTAGAACATCCACGGGAGACTTACCTGCATCCAAGGCCTCTACTGTTTCTCAATCCCCGGCATCGTCGCCGACTATTTCTCCGACCGCGAACTCCGGTAGCTTCGCTGCCAGCTTCTTCCGCCGCACCTACTTCATCAACAACAACAACCGCGCCACTACGCGCATCTCCGAATCCCTCCGGCGCGCCCTCTCGCAGCGCCATCCAGATACCATGCCAGATTTCAGATCTGACAAATACATATGCTTAATCGCATCTTCTACCTTCGCTGTCTCCGCCACTGCCGCCCCCACCGCCTGAAAATACGACTCAACCGCCGACACCCAAACCCCTTCCGGGTGTCCCCTTATCAACCACCATCCCCCTCAGCTCCTTCTTAGCTCTCACCACTCCCTTGTCTTACCCAGATCCATACTTCTCCCTGGATCTCTCATACTTCTCCTTCTCTCACACCACCACCACCGCCACCGTTGCCCCTACCGTCGCCGACTAGTGGCGAACCGTCACACTCTACACCGAGTCTTTTCCATCGTCGGTTTCATAGAACCAAACACATTCTCCACCACCGGAGCCGGCGACACATCAATAGCTGTTTGGTAGCTTCCTCACCTCTTCAAACTCAAGTTGGTCTCTTCATACCCCTTGAGTTTGAGGGGGGGTGTTAGAAATATTCCCCTCCAACATTCTCCTTATTTTCCTCCTTATTTCTCTCCTTTTTTTCCTCCCCTTTTCTCCTTATTTTTCTCCATGTTTTTAGGTTGTCTAGACTTTAATGATTTGCTTGTTCATCAATGGTTATAATTTGTTTTCCCTTTGTATCACTATATATTTGTTAGTCTTGTATTGTTAAGATGGAGTGATTGTAACAATGTAACCCCTTGTGGATTTCTTGCTCATTAATATAATTTCTCTATTTCAATGTTGTATAATTTATCAGGGACAAGCTAAAAATATTATTTAACTGAGGTTATTATTTTATCAGGTATTATCAAGATCTACTATATAAAGGACTTGAGTAGTTTAGGAGATTAATTATCAAATTATAATTTAAGGTTTAAAGCGGAGATTAACATAAAAAAAATTATAACTTAATGGGTAAAGTGTTCAAAGCTGACAATTTAAGAGAGTTTATTAGCATTTATTAAAAAATACTAATAATATTATTAATTCTTTTTTTTTATTATTATCAAAAATAGAGGTCAGTATTTTACTAAATGTAATTTTGTTATACAAGGATATCATAGCATTATGAGTTATTAATATATTTTTTTGTGCATGTTTGCATGACATTTATTCATACTTTCTTGAAGAGTTAACGCACTGCAAAAAATGAATGAATGTCAATCATATACGTTTTGGTGATATTTTGGTTTTAATGAGGCAAAAATTGATAAATTTAATTTCTTTTATGCGAAATATTTCAATTTATTAAATTCAACTTTAGATTTGCTGAGTCATATTCTATTTCAATTGTGGTGTTCATTAATTGTGAGAATATATAGCGGTTGCTTAGAATAGTATGTGAGGAGAGATAATATCTTTTATTTTTTTTCCTTTATTTTAGTATGTGTGGAGAGAGAATTTCTTTTATTTTTTTCCTTATTTTTTCCATTTTATCTGTTTGGTTTTTCATTTCTTATTTAAGATATTGTAATAGATAGTAGGTTTATGAATGAAATGACAATTCCTCTCATTGAGAGAATTTTTTTTTCTCTCGATGACTATCCCCCAATTTCATCTGATCACATCTATTCAGAATCGAATATAGGCTCCACAAAACGGGAAAAAGAGTTCTTCCAGTTCGTGTTCATGGTGAATCTGCGTCATCGTCATCTTTGCCTTTGTTACTTCCAATTCGTGTAAGAGCATTGTTTATTATCCTTTTTGACATTCATTTAGTCATGTATTGATGAATATTGATATTGTATATTGCTTCACATTTCGTGCCTTTTTTTATGTGAATTTTAGGGCTTTTCCCCTCGATCTTATGATTATCTACGATCAGTACCAAATGCATCTTAAATTTCTTTCAATCGCTTATATTCACGCATTCATCGCGAAATTTAGTTTCTATGTATGTGATAATGGAATTCAAACCTTTTATTCCTCATTTGGGCCTCTGTCTACTTCAAACATTGCTAACAATTGGGTTGCAGCTATCTATTGAACAGTTGGATGATTTTTGGAATGGGAACTATTTGTACTTTATTGACTTCTTCAGTTGTGATGAATTTTTGGTTTTTAGGGGTTGGTGTACTCCCTGTCTGCCAAATATGTTCGTACTTTTGGCTGTATTGCTTGTGTTTCTTTCAATATATGCTATTTGTTTCTGATAGAAAATAAAAAATAAAAAAACCTTTTGTTCTTCATTTTTTTTTCTTTATGGATCGAAATGCTATCCTTTTACAATACTTAGAATTGTCGGTGTAATTTCAAGTTAGACTTTGCTCAATGTTGATTTAATTAGCTATGTAGTGCTTTGCATTTTTTATTATTTTTTGTATTTGTTAATCTAATTCAGTAGTTTATTTGTTAATTATGAGCTTTAATTAGCTCAGTACTTCTGCTTTGATTATGTTGTGGTTCTGTCTATATGATTTTTCTTAATGAAATTGTATGGTTCCAGTGCTTTGCCATAATTGATCGCTTGATTATTATTTCGCCCCTGTAGCTACTTCTAAAAATGATCTATCTACAATTCTACATCCAGAGCCTAGAAGAAGAAGATAGAAAAAGTCAAGTTTGCTAATAATCGGTGTACCTATCGTTTGTACTATATCGATCTTTCATCGACCAACTCGTTCAAGCCACTGTCAGTTGTAAGTTTCCCTTAAATCATGGTATGCATGTTTGTAACAAATCTTCAAAATTGCGGAGAACATCACCTTCAATCAAAATTAGTTGAGTCTTGGTTTCTTTGTGTTTATAAAAGCAATTTAATTAAATCCAGCTTCTCATCCTCACTTTATCTCACCATTCCTTTAGTTTTTTTAGGAGCAAAAGTGATAAATTTACCTAGACTTCCAGATAAAAAATATATATATAGGCAAAAAAAATCAAAACCAGAAAAATTTCATCCTGTGGAAGGGAAGAGAAGAGTCGCAATTGAAACAAATCTATATTTTCAATGACACTTTTTAATAAACTTATATTTAGAGAATTTTTTTTTAGTAAAGATTATAAAATAGCCAAAAAGTTCTCTCCTGAGAGTAATTAAGATTTTAATAAATTTTAAAGTCCAACAAAATTATATTAGAATATGAGAGCTTTCCAAGCAATAAGAGCACTTTTGCAAGAAATTATATTATAGTCGAATAAAGTCTTACAAAATATATCTCATAAATGCACAAATACAAAACTTAATATGCCTTGTTGACATTTGTATGTTTAAAGATCATTATTTTTTGCATGTTAATTGTTCTAACATTAATGGGCATTTTTACATACAAAATTATATGTTATTTTTGTACGAAACTCAATATACATGATATATTCTTCATGTTGTATTGTCTACATTCAAACTTATTACATGTCAGAAATTTTGAATTTTTTTGAATTGATTTGAATTTAAAGTATTGAAATTTGTGTTTAGCTTAGATATAGATATGTACCTTTTAGGAGTTTTATTTAGTGTCTCAATTCAATCCAGTTTTAAAATTTTGAATCTTTTTTAAATTGATTTGAATTTTCTCTACAAACAAGAGGGGTAAATCTGATTTTCATTTGCTTTGCATATAACGTTTTCTTTTCTAAAAATAATGTTTGCTTCGAAAATTTTGAAGATATAGTAAAAGGAGGAGGGGGAACATGGCACGCAGAGGCATTGGTGGCGTTAATGATAGTAATATGCCAGAAGATTTGTTGATTAATATTCTGTCGAGGCTGCAGGTGAAATTGCTTTTGTGCTTCAAGTGTGTGAGCAAATACTGGTACACACTCATTGAAAGCCCTGATTTTATCAAGAATCATTACCGCAATCTTAATAATCGTGAC
Source organism: Lonicera japonica (assembly GCA_021464415.1). NCBI lineage: Eukaryota > Viridiplantae > Streptophyta > Magnoliopsida > Dipsacales > Caprifoliaceae > Lonicera > Lonicera japonica. The sequence continues at coordinate 50,249 of JAKCWG010000878.1, forward strand.
ATGCTCCTTGTTCTTCATTACCTTCACAAACGGTTTATTCTTCTCGATCCCAACCCTGATTGTCTTTCCAATCGGTACATTTGTAAAATGTATGGCTATGATATTGTGAGCGATGATGAACTTTACAATGTCACTAATTCTAATCGCTTAACTCCAATTGCCAATATCAGTAGCAGCGACGATGAATGTAACCTCGACACTACTTCCAATAAAGCAGATGGTACTAGTTCCAATAATTCAGTTAGAACTTATCCAAAATCCTTGAATGAGCTGCATGCGATAAACTCAGATGGGATAAACCCAGACGAAGCTGAGGTTAGCTCTAAGGAATTTGCTTTGGCCATGTTCCACAATGATGATATCTGTAGAGGCCAACCCCAGCCCCCTCCATATGAGGATATTATTGATATTACACAAATATTCAGTCGTATTTATTATTGGCACAATGTTATAGGACCAGTTGACGGATTGTTTCTACTCCACAATGGTTATGGGGGTATGCTATATTATAATAAATTGGCTTTATGGAACCCTACTACAACTGAGTTGAGGCTCCTCCCTTTACCCGATTTCAATTTTCCTCGTCCTGGATCGGGTTATGAATATGTATTTGGATTTGGTGTAGACCGTTTGACAAATAGCTACAAGGTAGTCTGGATCCCCGAGAAACAATGGGTCCCTCCACATGAAATGCCTGAATTTCCAAATATTGCAGTATATAGCCTTGCCACCAATTCTTGGAGACCTTTTAATGTTGCTTTGCCTCATATCCACAAGATTTGCCATTCTAATTCGACTTACTTAAATGGAGCATGTTATTGGCTATCTGATCGTGTACTATCAACAAATGGTAAGTATATTCGGAATATTAACATTGTTTCATTTGACATGGGTAGTGATGTGTTTCACGACATACGAGTTCCAGATAATGTTGACAATTTAGACATCAGTTCCCATGATATTAAACTTGTGTTGCACAATGATTCTGTTGCCCTATTAGCATGTGATTATATTAGTCCACGTGATTATGTAGTGGAATCAATTGAGATTTGGGTTATGAAGCATGAGGAGGGCGGCGGGTGTTGGACCAGACTTTTCACTCTTGGACTTGGGCCACATCTACAATTAGAAAAGCCACTTGGGCTTTGGAAGAACTATAATGAGATTTTCTTCACAACTATAACTCAAAAACTTGTTTTGTACAACAGTGATACTGAGGAAATCACTCACCTCGGAGTCCAATGTGATCCTGACCCACACGGTTACAGGTATTCACTTCCGATTTTCAATTACAAGGAGAGCCTAGTTTCAGTGGGAGGACGAAAGAAGCGCAGCAAGAGGGGGAAATTGCATGGTATGGTTCAAAGTTTTGTAGCGTTTCAAACCACTCCACCCTAGGATCGAAGGTCACCCTTTGGGTGTATGTATACTTATATTTATATTTATGTTTATTTTAAAGTTATGCTTTGACGGTTGCTTTTATACTTTCTAATTTTTAATTTTTGACTACATACATACTCAAAATGACAACTTACCTTATGTTATAGTGAATTAGCTTGTAACTATTTATTTCATGTCAGACCTTTATTTCCATATCTATAGTTTGGGGTCTAATTGGTTTTCTACCTATGTTATCTTTTGTTTGTAATATAATATGAAGACTTAACCGGGAATTACGTTTTCATTTTCTTATAAAACACCCATGCACCAGTTAATTAATGGATTTATTTCTTTCAAAGCTTCAAATACGCATAATGAACATTTAGGTCCTAACATCTTAAAGTCAAAATGGGTAACTATTTGAGTTTATTAGCAAACTAAAATTATCTCTAATGAAATGTCTAAACGCGTTGCCATCTTGTAATTGCCAATATATATATATATATATACGAAGTTGAGTATGTGTTTAATTTTAAATGTCTAATTTTTACGGTTTCTTTGAATCGAAGGAATGAAAAGGAAGAATAAGATAAAGGAGAAGGGTTGGGTAGGATCATGTGATTGTGTTGGTTGTATGGGAAATATTTTACTTTCTAATTTAATATTATGTATATTTTTATAGCATTTCGATAAAGGGCGGCCCTAATTTCGAGTATATGTCAATATACATATTTGCTAAAAGCCTCTTTTTAAAGGTTTTATCCATAACTGGGATGATAGTTTGATTTGACTTGCAAATACCTAAGAGCTCCATCAGCAACACAAATTTTATACTGAGTCCTAAGTAAAATGTCAATTACATGCACTTAAAATGGCATATCATCGATGATCATCGTGTATAATTTTTCACACATTGGGTGTGTTACAAATAATAAATAATATAATTTCCGACCACTTTATCAAATTGATCGATCCCATAAAATGCAATATTAATTTATTGTTTTGGACCTTTTGGATTGAATTGTTTCATTTACTTTTGAAGAACGCAAAAAAACTTGCTCGGTATCAATTTTGGGGCATGTGTAAACTGATCCAAATTGACCTTTTTTTTTCATCGAATACTTAAGAGTCCTTTGTTTTTTGTAGGGTTATTTGAGTTGTCTCCCATTCATCCTTCACAATAAAATTTGGTACCTATTTTTTTCTTTTATGTTTTTTGGATTATGACCTTCAAGTTGACAAAAGCATTAGTCAATCTAGTCAAACAGTTTGCAATGTCAACTTTCATTTTGTAAATATTACCCTTCATTTAGAATCACAAAAGCCGGCACCATACGTGTTGTCAATATGTTGGCAAAACCCCATATAAGGTATTTATTATTGATACTTGTAGAATGTAATGGTATAAAAGTTGAATGTCAATAGATATACTAAGTATTGAACATTTAACACATTCTACAAGTGTACAATACAATGCAATTTTTAGATATTTTTCAATGGTTTGTCTATGAGCGTGCATATGAATGATAGATAGCTAATAGAGAAAAAACACTTTCCAATGGATTGATTGTCTATCACCTTGTGTATATGACATGGGTCACATTACAAAGTATTTTTATTTTTTTAGTGAAAGATGAAGAAGAAAACAAAAACAACAACACAAAACAAAACAAAACAAAAAAAAAAAAAAAAAAACTAGTATCCTCTTGGGTAAGAAAACCAAATCATATCAGACATCAAATCCTCCACCACATCGTCCGGTGGGATGAGCACACGGACTAGATCCTCTTGTTGTGACCCTCCAAGTTTCGCCATCTTATCAGCACAATGATTTGCTTCTCTCGAGGTTTGCCAAATTTTAGCTTTAACATCTCCCTTCAGGTTTGCCAAATTTTAGCTTTAATTTCGCCATCTATCATTTGCACTGTTGATTAGATTAACTGCATTTAAGGAGTTATTTTCCAATTCATATATTTTCTAACCTCTTTCTTGAGTTTCAGTTGTTGCCTGACACTACACAATTCTGCAATTAGCACCGCAGCTCCAATACGCCCACAAAAGCCCTCAATCCAACAACCTTCGTCTATCCTTGTAAACCCTTCATAGCTTGCAAATCCACCTATATAAAAACAATTTCACCTATGTGGGAGGTTACCACCTTTATTCTCAATTAATTTCCTAATTTCCAACCTTGAGGACAAAGGATGTCTTAAAGGGGAGGCATTGTTCTGATTCTCACACAATGCTAGGGGTAGAGTAGTCTTTTTCTATTTCTTCTTGTCTTATTGCTATTGCTGAGTCATATTCTGTTTCAATTGTGGTGTCCGTTAATTGTGGAAATATGTAGCGGTTAGTCAAAATAGTATGTGAGGAGAAAGAATTTCTTTTTTTTCCTTTTTTTTTGGGTGTTGGTAAATGCACCCATAAAATCTAGTTTAAACACCCATTTTTTAAGCACCCGCATTTAATTTTAAAATTTGTAAGAGCACTCTTATCTATTAAGGCACCCTAATAGAAGTTTGATTTACTTCTAGTAAAGCTTCGATAAATTAATATGCAATTAACCACTCTTCTAGGAAAGGTTTGATTACTCCATCAATACATTTTATTCGATGTCTAACTTTCACAGTGATTTTTAGTGAAATTAAAGGAAGCCCATGGTTTTAATTTCATTGCTGTAGTTGTTGAAAGACTAGTCCAATGTTTTAAATAAGTCATTGGTGGTTGTGATTCCATTGCAGGAGTAGCTTGAGAGTAATTTTATTTGGGAAATTGTGATTTCTCAATTCTTTCCACTCTCGAAAACAAAAGACCAGCTAAATTACAAAACTCATTGTGGTTAATCATTTATGTTAAGAAATACTGTAAGGTCAACAAATCTTTTTGAATAAAGAATGTAACCTACACACAAAATTTATGAACAAGCGCAAGAAAGATTAAATATGAATAAACACGAGGTTTTTGGGGACGGATGGTTCGGCCAGCCAATGGATAGTAGGCCTGGTTTACGTTCACCCTTTGGTAATCTTTTTATTGACTTTGATAATAGTGGTTACTGATTAATAGATAAATGGATACCTAAAGTATTTCTGGATTTTATGCCTAGAATGACCAGAGTTAATTCCTTTTATAGATGCAAGGAACTAACTAATGCAAGGTGATAACTCCCACTTCCCATGTTGGGGGAGGAGTGGAGAGAAAAATAGGGTTAATTATGTAGTGGGCAGTTGATAAGTAACCGTTGGGCGTGGATGCCATTCTCTCGCTGTGCTACTGCTACTTGTCCTGGGTTGAAGGTTGTCCTCCACAACTGGACTGAGCTAGAATAAGTGATGAGCTCGGGTAGCGCCCTTCATACCTCCTAATGATCTTGGTGAAATTATTTGAAGGCTTGGTCGAGACGCTACAATCACCAACATGGTGCTCAATATTGCAAACAACAGCACCTTCAGGAATGGATCTCTGAGCCCAGCATATATATGAGCTCGGACAACACAGATTTGCCATGAGCTCATAGCATCATTTTAATACCCTTCAACTGCCCCCCAAGTGTCTGATCTTAGTCGCGCTCTTAGAGGTTGGACAGTTGTTCCTATTAGCTGGGTCCCACAGTGCCACGTGGCACCTCGCGGTTTGCCCAAACTTAAAAAAGCTGTAGGAGCATTGAAATGACTCGCATTAAATGTAATCTCATCTCGGGGAGCAATTTTAGAAGGGAAAACCGTTGTTTTTGAACAAAAACTATCCATCTTACATACACACTTGTGTTTTTCCCTTTTGTTCTCAATTTTTTTTTCTATCTTTGCGATTTCTCTGCCCCCTTTTTCCTTCGTGCGAGAGAGAAACCAAAAACTGCCACCTGGACTCACACTTAAAATTCTCAGAAGAGATTTCCCGTCACTGTAAGTTCTCCCTATCCCTCTCTCTATTTCGGTTTCTATTTCGACATTTCGTCCTTTTCTTTGAGGGCTAGGGTTTAGATAAGGTAGATACAGATGAGGCGATTCACAGTCTCCGGGGATGAAGAACTCGCTGTATTTTCTCAGTGGTTTATCCCCAATGGATACACAGTGCGACTCCCTGAAGTTAACAAGGAGCCCACTGTTGATCCAAGGGACGGTGAAATCGATATATACCCCATTTTGTTTGAACAGGCGGGGTTGAAATTGCCTTGGGATCACCTATTATGCGAGGTTTTGAGGCAGTGTAACATGGCTTTATGCCAACTTAGTCCTAATGGCGATAAAGTAGTTTTAGGCTGTGCCGCCTTGAACAAATTGATGGGTGTGAATTTGACTTGGAGGGAGATCTTCTGGTGCTATTCCCTCTCCAATTTCCCAAACGATTCTTCGCGTTATTACTTCAGAGCACAGGTTAGGGCTCCTGATTTGGTTAAAGGTTTAACTAATTCCGAAAAGGGGTATTATGAGGGTATGGTGATAATTGGGGGCTCTTGGGATGATGGGAAAATTATAAAGATTAAAAGGCGTATACATAGCCATGTTAGTAGGAGTTCCTGTCGAGTCTTGCTCTGTGCTACTATAGCCATGTCAGTAGACGTATACATGAACCCGGTCATTAACTACAACGGAACCAGGGGCTCGGATAATAGATCACCCCCGAACTGCTCACAACTTGCTCGATTATACACCTTAGGACATCGACTTCGTCAAGGAAAGGTCTAACCAACTGGATTGGCTTGGCGGCTCAGCACAACTGAGTAGACTTGAAGATAGGTTAAGGGTCAGCGCTCAACCTACTTATAGGCCTGTTATCCCTACAGGCCTTGCAATCAGAGAAGGCCCAGTAGAGAGGGCTGATGTTTCCACAATCGGGTAGTTTGTGAATCTTGGGGGGCCCAGTTCTTTGGCTCAACGTAGTAAAGGAAAGGAAAAAGCTGTTGAGTAGAGTCAAAGAAGCTCGGATATGCAAACAAATCCCGACCTTGTCAGACTTTACAAGGACATTGAAGGTATAGGTTACCAGGCCTTCGAGGATACTGCCGAGATACCTCCAAAAAACAAGGAATTTTAGGCAAGCCTTGCAAACTGAGGTAAATGGAGGGGAAGGTGCTGAGGCTCCTGCTCAGAAGAGACCTTGCTACGGTTTCAGGACAGTGGTGACCACGCCATCTTCCTCCCGTACTGCCGACCAAAGGGTAGAGATGTCGCCATAAGAAGTGGAGGCCGCAAACCTCCCATCTGGAAGAGCTCATCACCAAGTGGTTGAGACTCATGTAATAGCCCATGTAACGCCCCGTATCTCTGTATTTCTCTAAATCGCGATACAAGTCGCACGTAAGGCAAAAGTGGACTTTGGATAGCCATATTTTGCTCCGAAATGATCTGAATAGCTCGAAGACTTCCAACGAGTTACATTAATATATTTAAGGGTCTAGATTTTTGTGCATTCTACAACTTTTTTGTTTTGGCTGAAGGCAAATTCAGGCTCCTACTAGGTTGAAACTGAGCGCAAAATAGGCAAATCGCTAATAGTTCATTTTGTAACATTGTGCGTAGTGCTAACTTTGACACATTACTGTGGATAATCTGTAAAGAATTTGGGAAAGCTTCATTCTAAGAAGTTGTATAGCTTCGAATAAGCTTTTCGTGGAGATAAAGATCACCTCAATCGGACTTCCGAGTGAGAAGTTATTGTCATCCAAAGTTTAGTGCTACAGGTCTTAAATAGTGGCACAGTGAACAATAACTGTAATGGAATGGCAGTTTATATATACATACGTTAATCTTCATTTCTTTATCATTTCATCACAACTCACTAGAGCTCATGGAGAGAGAAATGAGAGGTGATTTGGGGGGGGGGGGGGGGGTTGCACATGATTTGAGGTATCGACCTAAGCTCTTCCTTCTCTGCCACCACCGAGCACTATTCATCATCATCTCCATCTTCTTCACCTCCTTCCATGGTTTTGGATGGGGAGAGCTTGCGATTAGTTCGGCTAGGCTCGATTTTGTCGCAATTCTTCGAGAGATTAACCCTCAATAGGTGGGAACACTAGTATACAAACTTGGGGTTCTGCACACAGTTTCGGAAGTTGAATGTTCATAGGGGTTTGGGTTGTTTTTCTTGTGATTCTTTGGTTGTTTTGCATTGCATATCACTCCAAGATGATTATTACACAAGAACCCCTAACTTATACGTTGATTTTGGAAAGGTTCGTATGAAACCCTCACTCACAAGCACAACGATGTATAGTAATTTATGATTTGTGTATATATGAAGTTGTAGACGGATTTTAAAGTATGATTGAGCCATAATTACTTGTCTTGAGATATTATTGTTGTACTTGAGCTACAAATTCTTTGAATTATGAGATTTATTAATTGTCTAGCCAGTCCATAACCATGCTAGGTAGTATTATAAACTTAATTATGAATAAGCAAAGTACAAAAATCTCGAGGGGAGGTTTATGTGAAATTATGGATTACGAAAACTACTTAATACATGGCTTGGTGCCAAATTCATGGAAACTTTACTAAACCTCTTAAATTCTTGATGTTCTTGATTTAGTCACTAATTGACGGACTTGACGAATCGGCTCTAAGTATGATAATAATATCACTACAGAAACTATAGTTTATTTGTGCACACTTACATATATGGCAACCCAAATATCGTATAAATACTTGTATACCTTCTTTCGATATTTTTGTCTCTTTGAGATAAAAATTGGTTACTTTCTGTAGCGTAAAGCCTTGGAGGCTACGCGAGTTATGAGATTATCCTTGGGGGACATAGTCTATGTGATAATTAAAAAAGTAAGTTTGATATATATATATATATATATATATGTATATAAGTATTTTAGATGTATATAGATGTTGAATGTATCTTTGAGCCAAGTATGTGGATTTATGATATTTTATGCTGTTGTAAGTGATAATTATGGTTTTTACACAAGTATGGGTATATTAAGTATATGTTTGAAATAATGATAGTTTTTCATTACTTCTATTCTTCTTAGCTAGTTGATGGGTTCAAGATGAACCTTTATATTAGTTATCCGGCACAATTATTCGCATGTGGGCTTTTTACTTAAGTGATTTGATTTATACATATACATGGTTACACTAGTCTATGGTAGGTCCCAGGTTTGGTCTCTAAAGGTTGGGGCTATAAGTTGGGACTGAGTGCTCTTGGGTGAAAGACCCGAAACCGTGCACGGAAACAAACGGGAGGCCCTGCTGCCGCATGGGTGAAAGGCCACAAAATGCAGACCTGGTAATATGCTTGACTAGTTACGAGTTATTGAGATGATCACCTAGAGCGAGATTTTTTTTAGACGATACGATTATGGTGCCACGCTGTATAAACTAGCCTACGGTCTTATATATATATATTTCTTACCAAAGGCTATTTGTATCTGAACGATACTTCTTTCACCATACAAATGAGGTTTTTAACTATTTTATGTTATTAGCTAGCTTTCAATTGTATTTTCAATTAAACGTATATCTTATGATATTTCGGGGATGGGTAAGCATCGGAAGGCAAGTCATAATATGATTTTTATTACAAAAACGAAATTACTTTCATTACTACACCTCGCACACATTCCTTCCACAACGTATATTTTTATATATACAACCTATATAGTTGGTACTAAGCCCGTGTTTGGCTTACTCCTATTTTTTAAACCAATTTTGCAGTTTCATCTCGGGGGATGGCATGATTGTTAAGTCTATAACCTCTGATTACCCTAGACATTTATAGTCGTCCGTAAATGACTTGTCTTTTACTAGTTTTGGATATCTTTTGTATAATTGAATTTTAATTTGATTAAATGTATAATTATTGGGAACGATGTATAGCACTTTAACTTGGATTGGGATGTCGTTGGAGGATTTGTATTGGATAGAAATTGTATAAGTGATGTTTATATATGGAGTGTATCCAACTTTTTGTGATTAGAATTTCATTTGTATGAAAATGGTTTCAAATTTTACAGGGCGGATTGTTGTTTAAATGAACTCCTTATGCTGAAATTTTATAAAACAGGTTTTTCAAATGGATCAAGTTTTATCCAAGAAAAAGATTTTTAAATGTTGTGATTTTTATATTTTAAACCCATTGTCACGCACAACATCTGTGATTGACTGGATTCCGGAGGTGAGAATTTCAGAACAGGATTCGAGGCGTCACTCCCCATCCTTTTATTCTCGAGTTAATCTTTTTTTTCTTAAGCCTGGTTAAGGCTTAATCACTGTAAGGCATGAACTTTTGGTTTTGGACCCTTCTTTCTCGGTCCAATACTTCTAATGTGTCATCATAGTTATATTAAGTTTGCGAGAGCGATCGTTTCATAATTCGGGTGGTCCGAATTTAAATCGAGATGTTAATCGCGTATGGTCAAAACAACTTGCGAAGTAGGTTGCTTAGAAAAATCTGATCGTTAGGTAACGTTGCGGTAGAATGCTGTCCTCGACGAAATTATGGAAATTTTATATCCATATTTTGGGAAAACTTTCTCTTGGAAAGTTGTATATCTTTGAATTACCTTTTTGTGAACATAAAGATCATTTCAATCGGTGTCCCGAGAAGAAAGTTATGGCAGTATTACGAACAGTGCTCTCAATCGACAAAAGGCCAAGTGCTGACAATGGACATTGATCATGGTGCATCAGAAAGTTGGTTTTGACTATATTTGGCCCGTTTTTCTCCATAAAAATGCACCTCCACCTCCCATTTCGAAGTCATACACTAAGGAGAGGTTTGAGAGAGATGGGGGCTGAATGGTGAAAGTTCCCAGAGACATTTTTACTCATTCTTCATCCCCAAAACAAGATCGCACCTTCGTCCTCTTCATCTTCTTCATTCTTCTTTCTTCCATGGCTAGGGCACAAAGAGCTAAATTGGGGATTTGACAATTTGACGACTTCTAGCTCAATTCAACCTTCCATAGAGGTGGGAATCTATACCAAAACCTATTTTCTGCCTTATTGTTGATTAATTTCTATTTTAGCAATTGTTAGTATAAACACTCTAAGTTATATTTATATACACACATGCATATTTTGTGTATATGATGAAAGTGTGATAAAATGTTGGAATTGATGAACCAAGTGGTCTACATATTGTTAAAATAACTTGGTTCAATGAGGTATTTGCGATGGATCGATAGCTTTACACAAAATCTACTTGAACCCCCAATTTTATGAGATGTAAATATTGATATAAAGTTAACACATTTTTCTTAATAGTTTGGATTGCCTATAAACATATATATATATATATATAGATATATAAAAACATATGTTTTTAACAAAATACTAAGGCTATTCTTTTGGTTTTCTTGAAACCCCACTTTATTGTTGATAAACTTTATTATAAAGCCAAGCGTTTACTCTTAAAGGTTCAGGTGGTTGGTTCTTTTTACAAAACATATGCTTATGAGTTCTTAAACCCAATGGAATGATTAATATGATATTTTCCCACCAGTTACATGTTGATGCTATAGTTGATTAATGAACGGTCCCAGGTATGGTCACGGACCTTAAGTTGGGACAGAGCGCCCCTAGATGAAAGACCCGAAACTGAGATTTGCTTCAATTTGAAGTTACACTTGGTCGGAAGATATATCGGTTAAAATGGCTATCATCATTGGAACAACCGAGTTAAATAACACTTTATTAACTTATTATAATTATCAAAATAAGATTAATTGACTTTAAGGTCAACAATAGTGCCTTATGAAGGTTTCAATGGAGATGCATATGTAGATGATAATGTTAAGGATGACGAAGATCTAGATGATGATGATGAAGATGAAGATGAGATTAAAACATGAAGAATTGTGGATGTAAGTAATGATGTTGAAACAGATGATGGAACTTGAGATGGAGGATAAGGGGTTGAAGAATTGTTTCTGTAGGTTTAATTTCACTTTTTTTTTGTTCTTCTTTTGGATTTTTGATATTAACATATTTGTTAAGTTCTATGGGGTTTTTTTGAAATAATTTCCTATTTTAATTT
>JAKCWG010000374.1:0-84642 GCA_021464415.1 Lonicera japonica
TCCCCCCCCCCCCCCCCCCCCCCCCCCGGTCTTAAAATCAAAAATAATATTAAGAAAAAAAGTAAAATAAATAACCCACACAGGAAAGAAATAAATCTAGAGCTTTCCTACAAGCTAATTGTTGCTCACAAAATTTCGTCAACATTACAAAGATGTAATAAGTAGTGATGAAATGGCATGAACAAGGTTCGGGTAGATATAAATCGTCCTTTCTCTCGTAAACATACTTAAAATTGATTACGAACTAATAAAAATTAACGGTATTTAATTAAAAATATATTGTAACAAATAATCAATTCATGGCATACCGTCATAACAAGTCAAATCAATGTACCCTTTTTTTCAGACTATGGCCTGGTACAATATTCCACTTTGGCAGTCAACTAAATATCCAACAAACTAATCATTGTTCATTACATTTCATTAAAAAATTAAGGGAAAATCAATAGTTTATTCATGAAATGCCATGAACATTATCAAATAGTAGCCATTTGTTTTACAAGCACAATTCTGTTCTTCAATCACATAAACTTTCTTCTATCACCTAAATATCCTACAAACTAATCATTGTTCATGACATTTCATCAAAAGAGTAAGGTAAAAACTATACTTGGTTGATGAAATGCCATGAACACGATCAGATTGTAGCCATATGTTTTACACGGGAGAGATGGGCCCCAAAATCACGTAAACTTTCTTCTATCACATAAATATCCTACAAACTAATCATTGTTCATGGCATTTAATCAAACAATCAAGGAAAAGGAAATACTTGATTCATGAAATGCCATGAACACGATGAGAATGTAGCCATTTGTTTTACAAGGGAGAGATGGGCCCCACATGTTGTTTAGAAACTTTATTCCATCACTTAAATATCGTACCAACTAATCGTTGTTCATGACATTTCATCAAAAAAGCAAAGTAAAAGAAATACTTGATTCATGAAATACCATGAACACGATCTGATTGTAGCCATATGTTTTACAAGGGAGTGATGGGCCCCAAGTGTAATCTGCTTTAAAAGAAGGCCATGGCCATTTGTTCACTACATAGTCCTATATATAGTTCTTCAACAAAGTTTGAATTATCGGCCAGCCATAAACCAATTAGTCCTTTTTTGGTATGCTCATAATGACATTTTCTTTTGGTATGTTCTTAATGACATATTATTTTTAATTATAAACCTAATAAAGCAATAACCAAATTTCGTTAGTCTTAAATGTCTAAAAGTAATGACGACTTTTGAATTCTTAAAATTGTTTAATCATCAACTCCATTTACCTCTCATGCGAACAATGATTCATTTTTTTAAGAACAATTAATTAGGGTTTTCTTTTTTCAAATACAGCAAGATTTATTTCCACTTATGTCAATCCATCAAATGCATGCTCTTAGTTACCTTCATTTCAATGGTCACTGATACAACTATTTTTGAAACATGACCAGTCTCAATAATAAGGTAACACATTAATAACATTTTTTTATGAGGATCACAACATGTAATTAATAAAGAACATATTTTTATAAAAGTCCCCCTTTTTGTATCTTAATACACTTAATTGGTACCCTTAGAGTATATATATTAACATATTTCATTTTCTTATACATAACTCGGTTTGGTTCAGTTTTGGACAATATAGCCCCGAACCCGAATCAAACTATTCGGTTTTGGTTTAGTTTTCCCATTTTCTGTTTTTTTTTTCAATTCAGGGTTTTACAGTTCATTCTAGATCGATTTGGTCCATTCGATCAGTTTTCAGATTGACCTTAACATCCCTGAGGTCAAGTACGTACAGGATCATCCGAGAGACTAGATGCAATTCGCTCCACATATTCAAACATTTGATAATTAGGAACAACCATAACTATAATCTCATCTTCACTCTCCATGTGCTTTCTATGACTAGGCTGACCATAAAGTCATAGAAGAGTCGGTTCATACAAATAGTTACATTCATAAAATACTATAGTCATCATATAATGTTCTATATTTTCGGTTGAAACTCCTACTTTTATAACAAGTAACGCATATGCTTCGAATCGTATGAATTTATTTACCTGGAAATCCTAGAGTGGCATCTTTCCGTTCATATTTCAAAAGTATAACAACACGAGCATCTAGATAGATGTCTTTAACTCTCTAACGCTAAAAATTCAATTATGTTATTAGTTCTAGAATTATTATAACGGTAACATCAATAGTTTGCAACAATCCAAATATCTCGTTAATATTTGGTAACAAACCTTTTTACATAATTCCTCTTTAACCTCATTAAAACTCAAACGGGGAAATGTTTGAAACATTGAAGGGCTTTTTTGACTTTTTCCCCTATTTTATATGCAAAATTAGACATACCCTCCTTTTTCATAATTATTAGACTTTGCCCTTGCAAGCAAGGTAAATCCCAAAGAAATAAATAAAATGGAGGCTTAAGTCAAAGGATTACAATTATGGAAACTGAAATGTCTATTTTCACACTAAGATCACGGGGTAAAGTCAAACAGTTCGCAGTTATGAGTAAGTTCCAATCCAAATTAAAGAGCTGAAAGAAGTTACTAGATAACCTCACATGTGGTTTCCTCTATGAGGGTATCGACATAAACCCAGGACAGTTCCGAAAGTTCAGCTTGATCACCTTCATCATCAAGGAACTGCAACTGCAGGATCAAGAGCTCAACCTGTGGAAAAAGGTATCAAAATTATGTACTAAAAAGTAAAAACAAAAAGAACACACTTTTACTGGAATTAAAACCAAGACTAATATATGATAAGAAAAATCCCTAAAGCTTTTGCAAGCCATTGAAATTGATTTCCAAAATTGACTCCTGATCATTATTTTAATAGTAGGACAAAAAAATGAATAAATTGGTTGATTAGTTTCGCAATTCACATGCTCACGAACAATATCAAATGATTAACCATGAGTGGGAGATTTGAGTGCCACATAATATCTCTAATTTTTTCTATTTCTGCAATTTTCTCTGTACCTTACTAAAGTAAGCAATACCCACAAAACATGCACATGCATACATAGATAAACGTTTGCGACTATTATCTCGGCTTAATTATATTGCACCCATTAGTTTCATTATGGAAAGATGGGCCCCACATGTTACTCTTCAATCACATGAACTTTCTTTTATCACCTAAACATCCTACAAACTAATCATTGTTCATGACATTTCATCAAAAAAGCAAGGCGAATGAAAATACTTGATTCATGAAATGCCATGAACACAATCAAATTGTAGCAATTTGTTTTACAAGGGACAGATGGGCCCCACATGTTGTTCTTTAACCACATAAACTTTCTTCTATGACTTAAATATCTTACTAACTAATCGTTGTTCAAGACATCTCATCAAAAAAGTAAGGTAAAGACAAACTTAATTCATGAAATGCCATGAACACGATTTGATTGAAGCCATTTTTTACAAGGAAGAGACGGGCCCCACGTGCTATTCTTCACTCACATGAATTTTCTTCAATTGAATTTAAGTAATCTGTTTAAAGAGAAGGCCATGGCCATTGATTCACTATATTGTCCTATATATAGTCCTTCAACATGGTCTGATGTATCAACTGGAAACCAATATGTCTCCTTTCTAAATTTTTCTATTTATGCAGTTTTCCCTGTACCCTGCTAAAGCAAGCTACCACACAAAATGCACATGCGTACATGGATAAACATTGGTGAATATTATCTCGGCTTAAATTAATAGTTCATTGGTTAATGTGTGAGATTCACACTCTTATCACTTCACTCACTAACCAATGCAATGATTACACGTCATCATTTGAGTTTTTAGTTCCAACCTAGTTTTTGAAACCAGTTTTGTACTCACGGGCATGAATGGTATCCAAGCAATAACTATGCCAAGTATGGGATCGGACGTAGTTTGGCAAACTATACCATCTCAGGTATAGGATCGGACATAGTTGACTAACCACAACTCAGACCATCTGTGGGGAAGAGGTGCTGTAGGGAACTCCTAGAGAGCTTTTCATGCATGGATCATCCCTTGTGGATCTAGAGTGGGCCGCTAGTGAGTTTGCCGTATTCTTTGCTCATAATAAATTGTTACCTAGGCACTTGATTCACATTTCCCACAATCCCTTTTTTTAATTTTAATAACAAGATTATATAGCAGTAACAAATTCTAATGCCAAAGTACTTTTGATTTTGGCATAGCAAACAATGGATTGACTGATTATATGTTATGCAATAAAATTGACATAATTTTCTGACAAACTCCAACATTGCTTCAACATTAGCATTTCCCTATTGTGGCTGATCCAATATTACTTATACATTATACACTCTGGAATACACATGCTAATACATTTAGAAATAAGATTCAATTGTATTGTCAGAGTATCCGAAACAAAGTTCTATTGACTTTGTGATAGACATTCCCTTTCTTTTCTTTTCTTTTCTTTTTTCTTTGGGATACATTGAGATACAATTTTTCCAACTGTGAAATATACACAGAAAGATAATACAAATTTCATTTTGAAATGAGTTTGATGAATATATTCAGCGAAGATAAGATGCTTGCCGCTTGATTGAAAAATGACGGCCCGACTCTCTTCCAAATTCCCTTCAACACCTCCAAATATTATCTGCAAGTTAAACCTAATTGCTTGAGAAACTAAATCTCACTAAGAATTTATATTTATAGTTTCGTTTGCACTTATTAATGTGTAATAAGATTAAAAGTTTCAACAAATTATTTTAGGTAATTTCGTATTTGTCCTTGTTCTTTTTCTTACTAAGATATTAATGTATATTGAAACAGTGATAAAATTGTCTTACAACTATGTATTTTTTGCCTTCAGTACTTCTTTGGTTCAAGTTTTTGTTCATTCCTGCAATCCAAAATTGTAATTTTGCATGGAAAGTTTGAACCTCATCAACATGTGATATAACCTCAAGACATGAATTATAATAGACTTCTACAGTTAATTTGCCAATTTAGGATTCTAGGAACAAACCAAAACTTGAACAAAAGTAGCACTAAGAGTCAAAGAAAATTGAAGGAACAACATGAATTTAGAGGCTAACTCAACTAAACAAATTAAAAAAAATCCAAAGGTTTCATTCTCCATTCGGTGATTAGCAATGACGCACTTAACCGTAACCCACCCACCCTACTGACGACACCCGGCCGGTAACCCGAAAATAAAAATAAACAAATAGTAATAAATCTAAACTAGGCTCTTAACTGAGATACCCCAAAATGGAAGGGAGGATCCTTAATTTGAGATGAAGGGAGCGTAATATATATGTAATGAAGTGCCACATATGCTTTATATCAATGACTTAGATCATCCATAGCAGTGTTAATTTGTATGGTGGGTAGTAAAAAATTGTCCAACTAATCTAAAACGGACTAGAGGTGTCCGTCTAATGAGACTCAAACAAACAACTGATATACATTTGAAGTATGTTTAAGTCCCAAATGGTAATAGCGTTCGTATGCTAATGAACCTTGCCAAATCTAACTTTATTCTTGGCCAAGTATACAACACAAATAAAACATGTTTATCTTTCTCATCTTACAAATTTCAAATGGTGTGGATGCTCTTAGTGAGATAGGTAAAATGCCCTCTCCATCCCAAAGAAGAGAGTCCATATTTTTTTTTTCCACTTCCAATGATAAAATGTAACAAATCCCTTTAAGTATCGCAAATAATTGTAGAACAAGGAAAAAAAATCACCAAATAGTTTCCCTTTATGTTTTGCTTAAAAGGGTTTGAGGCTTTGAGAAACAAAAACAGAAAGAGGACCGAAAAGCACATTTGAGGGCTCTTCAGCAATTGACTGAGTAAATGATTACAAAAACTGCATGTTAAATCTAGATTGGGAGGTTTGGATTAAGGGTAGGCAAAAAAAAATACCCTAATTTATAATGAAACTTAAAATAACATTACAAAAGTGACCTCATAATATAATTCAACAGGTGTTTAAACTTACCCTGGATAACATCTAAACACAGTGTCAAATGGCAGAGGTTTCATCAAGTAAATTGTTGTGAAAGTTCCTGCAATAGTTATTTTTTTTTTTTAAATAGAATTAGTAACAACGGATCATGCAGTTTCTTTAAAGAAACAAAAACCACCACCACCTAAGGAGGACAATGGGTTGGGTCTGCATTAGGTTTGGCCAAACTAGAACCTATCCCAAAGCAGGGTTTACTACAAGAAAAACCTGAACCCTCTCATACCCCTCCACACATAGAGAAATAAAAAAATTCTGCCTAATTAAACTCCCGAAAGGAAGAAGAACCTATGATGTCGTACCAATATGTGGTACCCGAAAACCCTTTAGACATTAAAGGGTTATCAGACAAAATCCTAATCCCCCCCCCCTCCCCCGTTCTTAAATAAAATAAAAAAAATTAGTAAAATAAATAGCCCAACACAAGAAAGAAGTAACTCTAGAGCTTTCCTACAAGCTAATTATTGCTCACAAAATTTTGTCAACATAACAAAGATGTAGTAGGTAGTGATGAAAATGAACAAGGTCTCTGGGCAGATATAAATCGTCCTTTCTCTCGTAAACTTACTTAAAATTGATTACTAGCTGATAAAAATTAAGGGTATTTTATTAAAAATATATTGTAACAGATAATCATTTCATGACATACCGTCATAAGAAGTCAAATCAATGTAACTTTTTTTTCAGACTATGGCCTGATACAATATTCCACTTCGGCAGTCAACTAAATATCCAACAAACTAATCATTGTTCATTACATTTCATTAAAAAATTAAGGGAAAATCAGTACTTTATTCATGAAATACCATGAACACCATTAAATAGTAGCCATTTGTTTTACAAGCACAATGTTATTCTTCAATCACAAAAACATTCTTCTATCACCTAAAAATCCTACAAACTAATCATTGTTCATGACATTTCTTCAAAAGAGTAAGGTAAAAACAATACTTGATTGATGAAATGCTATGAACACGATCAGATTGTAGCCATATGTTTTACACGGGAGAGATGGGCCCCAAAATCACATAAACTTTCATCTATCACATAAATATCCTACAAACTAATCATTGTTCATGGTATTTCATCAAAAAAGCAAGGAAAGAGAAATACTTGATTCATGAAATGCCATGAACACGATGAGAATGTAGCCATTTGTTTTACAAGGGAGCGATGGGCCCCACATGTTGTTCAAAAACTTTATTACACCACCTAAATATCGTACAAACTAATCGTTGTTCATGACATTTCATCAAAAAAAAAGGTAAAAGAAATACTTGATTCATGAAATGCCTTGAACACGATCTGATTGTAGTTATATGTTTTTCAAGGGAGAGATGGGCCCCAAGTGTTGTTCTTCAATCAAATTAATTTTCTTTAATTGAATTTAAGTAATTCGTTCACTTCATCATCCTATATATAGACCTTCAACAAAGTTAGAAGTATCGGCCAAAAACCAATTAGTCCTTTTTTGGTATGCTCATAATGACATTTTCTTTTGGTATGTTCTTAATGACATAATATTTTTAATTATAAACCTAATAAAGCAATAACCAAATTTTGTTAGCCTTAAATGTCTAAAAGTAATTATGAGTTTTTAATTATTAAAATTGTTTAATCATTAACTCCATTTACGTCTCATGCGAACAATGATTCATTTTTTTAAGAACAATTAATTAGGGTTTTGTTTTTTTCAAATACAGCAAGATTTAATTCCACTCAAGTCAATCCATCAAATGCATGTTATTAGTTACCTCCATTTCAATGGTCACTGATACAACTATTTTTGAAACATGACCGGTCTCAATAATAAGGGAACACATTAATAACTTTTTTTATGAGGATCACAACATGCAATTAATAAAGAACATATTCTTATAAAAGTCCCCCTTTTTGTATCTTAATATACTTAATTGGTACCCTTAGAGTATATATATTAACATATTTCATTTTCTTATACATAACTCGATTTAGTTTGGTTTTGGACAAGCTAGCCCCAAACCCGAACCAAACTATTCGGTTTTGGATTAGTTTTCCTGTTTTCTGTTTATTTTTTCAGTTCCGGGTTTTACAGTTATGTCTGGATTAGTTTTGTCCATTCGGTCAGTTTTTAGAATAACCTTAACACCCTTGAGATCAAGTACATAAAGGATCATCCGAGAGACTAGATGCGATTCGCTCCACATATTCAAACATTTGATAATCAGGAACAACCACAACTATAATCTCATCTTCACTCTCCATTGGCTTTCTATCACTAGGCTGACCATAAAGTCATAGAAGAGTCGCTTCATACAAATATTTACATTCATAAAATACTATAATCATTGTATAATGTTCTATATTTTCTGTTGAAACTCCTATTTTTATAACAAGTAACGAACATGCTTCGAATCATATGAATTTATTTACCTGGAAAATCCTAGAGTCGCATATTTGCGTTCATATTTCAAAAGTATAACAACACTAGAATCTGGATAGATGTCTTTAACTCTCTAACGGTAAAAATTCGAGTATGTTATTAGTTCTAGAAGTATTATAATGGTAATGTCAATAGTTTGCTACAGTCCAAATATCTCGTTAATATTCGCTAATAAACCTTTGAACCTAATTAAAACTCAAACGGGAAAAACATTGAAGGGCTTTTTTGACTTTTTCCCCCATTTTACATGCAAAATTAGACTTACCCTCCTTTTTTCATAATTATTAGACTTTGCCCTTGCAAGCAAGGTAAATCCTAAAGAAATAAATAAAAATGGGGGCTTAAGTCAAAGGTTTACAATTATGGAAAATGAAATGTCTATTTTCACATTAAGATAATGGGGAAAATCAAACAATTCGGCAGTTATGAGTAAGTTCCAATCCAACTTAAAAAGCTAAAAGAAGTTACTAGCTAACCTCACATGTGGTTTCCTCTATGAGGTTATCGACATAAACCATTGACAATTCTCAAAGTTCAGCTTGATCACCTTCATCTTCAAGAAACTGCAACTGCAGGATCAAAAGCTTAATATGTGGAAAAGGGTATCAGAATTGTGTCCTAAAAAGTAAAAACAGAAAGAACACACTTTTACTGGAATTAAAACCAAGAATGATATGATAAGAAAAATCCCTAAATATTTTGCGAGCCATTGGATATTACTACCTAATCTACAACGAGGTTTAAATTAACAGTCCTCCTCATAGACAAAAAGTTCATGCCAAGGTTTTTTTATATTTTCCTTTTTGGTATAACAGAGAAAATCAATAACGAGGAATAACAAGAGATATGAATATACGTGCATTAGTTCTAAAAATTAAATGCATTGAGATATGGATTTTTCTGACATTATATCTCCAAGTATATATAACATAAATATGGGGCGCATTGTCTAATTTTTTTTAATGTTCTCCTTCAACATAACCCATTGCTTTTATGTAACTCTTTGAGATTCTCACGCACTCATGGGGCAAAATCTAACGATTATAAAAACATGGGGTACATCTAAGTTCGCATATAAAATCAGGGGCAAAGTAAAAACAGCCCTCAAGAAATAAGAACTCAAGCTAAAGAACTCTGGAAGGCCTCACCCTAATTTCTATGTTCATATTATACTAAAAACAAACTCCGTAATCCACAAGTTAGCCACCTAATAGCATTCAAGGAAGTGGAAGTCTGAGTCTTTTTTAAAACATGCAATGGTTCTTCTTCCTCCTGATCGAAGACACAAAAGTTGCAACTGCTTCACTTGACTATCTAACTGAACCCTCCAAATTAGAAGGCAAGTAACTAAAACATAAATTGCAGCAAAAGTCGGTTCCCATTTTCTTAATTGCATTAACATAATTAAATATATGCAGACCAACAAATCAGACATGTACTAGTCCACCAAAAAAAAACACTAAACATGAAGTTCAGCTCATATCGCATACAAATCTTTTTATATAAAATATACAATGACATCCAGCTAATATCAACTTGTCAATTAAATTTGGAATGCCATTGTATTATTATCAATATTTATTACTTATAAGCATTCGATTAGGTGTATATTGAATGATCCCTTGATTATGGGATCGTGTAGATTTTTATTGCTTTTTGGCTTTAATTTAGTTCTCATATTTGGATTCTAATTACTCCTCGTATATAAATATAAGGCTTCTCTATCAATTTGAGTAAGCTCAACCAATAACTTGGATGGCTTTATCCCTCCCTTTAACCCCTGTTTTAGGCTATTCCCTTATTAGTAATCTAATGGTCGAAGGCCTTCTAGTGTGTTCAGTAACATATTTCTTGGATTGTTGTGGCACTTTTTTGGCATTTTCTCTTCATCTCTTTCTATATTTGAGATTATATCATGCCCTTACTTTTTCTATAGTTAATATAAATCATGCAAGCTACATTGGATCTAAAATTTATGGTCAATCAAGATTAGGATTATGTAATTTCTATGGTAATTATTAATTATTCAATCTCATGAAAAAGTAAAAAGCAATATGTAACTCATGCAAGCTACTTGTGAGTTCCTTTGGGTTTTTTATGCCCTGAATCTCATTATGGAATTTCGATCCCTAAGACCCGGTTAATCATGGATGCCATCGCTTACAACGGTAGATGTGGTGTAAAATTTATAATTTAGGAAAAACATTAGCCAATATTACTCATTCTTAAAGTGGTATGAGTAAAAAAAATAGAATATATCAACATAAACAAAAGAAGGTGTACGTTAGATTTTTACAAAAATTCAGCATGGTCTCCTCTATTTTACGAATAACCAAAACTTGTATAAATGATATTCATCAGATCATTTCTCAAACAAACACAATCGTTGAAGAAAAGTCCATTCGTAGTCCAACCATGTTTTAGTAAAGTAGTCAATTAATCTGTACAACTTATTTAAAACTCCAAATACAACTTGAGTAGAAAATTCAAAGAAAAATGAATTCTTATAACCAAAATACAGCACGGAAGGAAATACAACCAAGGTATATTCACATCAAAAGTAGGCACTAGTTTTA
The DNA here is from genome assembly GCA_021464415.1 of Lonicera japonica. Lineage (NCBI taxonomy): Eukaryota > Viridiplantae > Streptophyta > Magnoliopsida > Dipsacales > Caprifoliaceae > Lonicera > Lonicera japonica. The sequence goes on from JAKCWG010000374.1 coordinate 11,004, forward strand.
TACCATCGTATGATACTTATTGCTTTGTCCATCCATAGGACATGTGTAACTGGTAGTTCAGACTTTTCCTAGTTACGTTCCGTCTATGAGAACAATAATGTAACTAATTGTAAAACCCCGTTCTTCAGTTTCCTCGTAGTTGTCTTCATTCGTTCGTAAATTTCACCTCGGGTGGTGAAATCTTGTATTGAGGAGCCTCGTAGTATTCTAGCATTCCATATCAGTCATATCAGTCTCCCTACACTAGTGTGAGTGATTGTTTAGTGATTCGGATAGTCCGAATCAATATTGGCTCTTAAATTGTAAGTTTTAGTCTTACGCGATTTCTTGTTTTTAGCCAACTTTGGGGCAACATAACTTTCTCGTCTTTTATCCGATTTGGCTGCCATTTATTCTTACTTTTAGGCTTCATACCATTTTACAACTTTTATGTTTTTACCAAAAGCAAATTTCTACTGCTCGTTGGTCAAAACAGCGTTCGAAGTAGGCCGGTTAGTAAAATTTGACCATTTGGTAGTGCTTCAACAGAGCGCTGGCTTCGGAAGATTTCTGGGAATTATCATCCAGAATTTTGGGAGACTTCCTTTTAAGAAGTTTTATATCGTTGAATTATCTTTCTGTGGACATAAAGATCACCCCAATCCGAGTTCCAAGCAAGGAGTTATGACCAAAATACCAACAGTGGTTAGTGCTGTGAAATAAGCTTTGGCTGAGAGCTCCCAAGATCAATATTGGGAAGTTCAAGATCGATCTTGGAGCCCTGTGTGTCAAATTCTAACCCCTTTTAACCCCATTTTCTCACCATTTATCACCATAACACACCTAATTCAACCCATACACCCCCTTAACTCCTCAAGAGAGTTCTAGTGAGAGAAAGTGAGAGAAAGTGAGAGGATTCGTGAAGGTTTTGATGATTTATTGATCATAAACCAAGATTGAGCCTTAAATATACACCCTCATCACTATTCATCATCTTCCTCTTTATGTCACTACCATTAGAGCTCAATGGGGAAGCTAGGACTTTGGGATTGTGGCGCCTACACTTCTCAAAGCACTTCAATTGCGAGGAATATCAGCAATAGAGGTGGGAACTCTAATATTAAACTTGATTTTCAAACTTTTATATGTTGCACTAGAGATTTCTATTCCAAATAGGTATTCTTCTTAAAACCTTAGGCTTGCTTGCATGCTCATATGGGTATAGTTTGATTAGTGCCAAATTAGTGGTGTGTATGGGTAAATTACCATACAAACTTCATGTAAGAGTAATTAAATTGATGTTGTGAACCATAAACTTGTATCTACACATCATACCCATATGGTAGCTACATGTTTAAACTAGAAATTAGGAATTTTGGGTTTTGTGCTTAGAGTACGATTGATTGTGGGTTATGGATGGTAAATACACACAAATTTGTCATTAGTTATGAATGTAGAGCATTTTCCTTGTGATTGGTATTGAAATTCCACAAAGGTGGAATCGCATGCAATTGCCTTTGAATCTAGTACCTTATGTAGACCATGGTAAGCACTAATGATGAGAATAAAACCTCAGTATGTACTAAAAATGTAATGAACAAATAGGTGAGGCACGGGTCACCTCATCTACAATAATAAGGGGCTACCATGCCGTAAGCTTACCGGTTAGGCAAACATTATTAGAGTCGATGCTTAGCTTGATATAATAACCTGAGAACTTGAATAAGAATCATATGGCTTAGGTTTTAAACACGTGAAGCCTTATATGATGTAACATATACATGATACACCGGTGGGCCGTGGAATGGGAATAACAATATGACGTTCGGGCCTTGGATAAATGGCCGATAACAATAATTACGATGATGATATACGAATGATTGTATATTGGCTATATATATGTGTGGGTTTCCATATGTGTGATGAATCGTGTTATCCTTTTGGTGCATTGTTGATTTACTATTTTGGCCGATCATTAGTGTGGATATTGACTGTAAGGTTGTAGCCTTACCATGGAGGGTCGTAGCCCTACCCTATTATTGGGTTAAAACCCCAACTGATTTAGGGTTGGAGCCCTATACAATGTGGTTGGTTATGATTATATGTGTGAGGTTTTGTTGATATATTTGCAATTTTCATAATAATAAGGCCAAGGGCACCGGGCTATAAATGCTAGGCCGGGGGCACTAGGCTACAAATGCCAGACTGGAGGTATCGAGATATAAATACCATTGTATACGTATACATGTGCACCATATTAAGGCCGGGGGTACCGAGATATAAATACTAGGCCGGATGTACTAGGATATAAATACCAAGCCGGGAGTATCAGTACTAGTTATAGCTGGAGTGGAGACACCCAAAGCGAACAAGAGAAAGGGCTACCCAGTACAGTGCGGTAGTAGCCGCCTATTGTGTTATCATATCGATGTATATTTCTTTCCCGAGGATGAGTTTCGTAGTCCTGCGTTTTATAGCTTCCATGGCTTGCGGATTAGATCATGTGGCTCTATTAACGGGACTGTGTGTTCTGGGAAGTAATAGCCCTACACTTAGGTGAAATATCCTAAGGTAGTTCTATTCTCGGAGGAACGTGCTTGTACGGGTGTCCTTGTTGTTAAGTATTTTGAGTGTTGTGTGTTATCCCCGGGAAAATGTCTTGCGTGGGTTTATCTCTAAATGAATTACAAGTAAAGACCGAGTCCCTGGGCAGTTCGCTACTTGGAGGAGACATGATTAGCTTAGAGCTTCGAGTCCTTTGGGAACCGATGCTCTAAGCCTAGTGAATGCGGGGTGTAAGCTTGAGGCTTTATACAAGAGATATGATTGATTGATATTTACTTGCTTATTATTGCTATGGTTGTTGTATCATATCTCTTGCTATTATTATTCGTACTCCTCGCGTGATTTCTTTGGGGATTATGGATGAGTTAATAACGTGGCTCGATTGCGTAATGTACTAATACTCATATTGGAATACCAAATGAGGAGTCTTGTGGACGTGAATTAGTATTACAAAAAGTAACTTGATGACATGCCAACATCTGAGTTGTAATACTTATTAAGAAGTTTTGTAGACATGTACGAGTTCACGAATTTCATAATATATTATAATCAAAGTGAAAAGTAATGAATACCAAGGCATAAAGAACCATAGGAAGCGAATGATATTAGTAAAGTTAAACTCGTAGTTAGATTACCACACTATGCTATGAGTTAGTGGATCAATCCATATAAAAGATTAAAAGGCAGGAACTAACGTAATTGGTTCGGGTAGCTTCCGGTTCCTAGGATGGGTGTCCTAGTGATTAGGTTATATGCATGCTGTGGGTGATTTGTATTTCATTACTTCCACTATTAAAAGTATAAACTATGTTTTATTACAATGCACGCGCATGTTCCTTCCAATGTGTATTTTCTTAATAAAACTTGTATAGTTCCCACTGAGCCCAGATTGGGCTCATCCTGTCTTCTAAACAGTTTTGCAGGATGGGCATCGGGGATTGGCGTGTGGTTCTCGCTTATAGAGCCTCTAATGTCCAGGTTGTGTTTAGTCCTTTACAAAAAGGACTATGTAGTATCATCATTGTCGATTTTGGTTTAAAAGTGTTGTATTCAAACTTCTTTTATGAATTGGACTTTGAACTTGGTTTTGATGTATAAATGGCTTTCATAGCAAGTGTATATGAATGTTTTCACTATGTGAAGTGAATTCTAAAATGTGAATGATTATGGATATGTTATATGAATTTGGTTTTAAACCTCACATGTTGGTTTGTCATTTAAACGAACTCCACATGCTGAAATTTTATAAAACAGGATTTTATTCGAATCATATTTTATTTAACAAAAGGTTTTTAAAAGTTGTGATTTTTCTATTTTAAACCCGCCGTCGCGCACAACACCCGTGATTAACCGGGTCCCGGAGGTGGAAATCTTATAACGGAATTCGGGATGTCACACTGGTAATTCAAAATTGTCCCAATTACGTTCCTTCCACAAGAACAACAGTAATATGGCTACCATAGCCAAGTCTCCCATATGACGTAATGGATCAACTAGGTATAATTATCTACTGTGCTCAGCCTGGGTCCCATAGCCAAGTCCTCCCAAAGAACACCTAGCGACAAGCCTTCCATAGGCTAATGTACAATGATAATCATATCTAAGCAATTAAAGTGTCCTATCCAACTGGCATGACTATAATGCCTGATAAAGGTAAAGCCGTAAATAAATCTCAAACCCATAATGAGATATAAAAACTAGTAATAATCTCATCCATAAGGAAAAATATAGCAACCTTCCATAGGTTTGAAAATCCCATCAAATAGCAAAGTAGTGGTAAAGTTCAATAATTTACGAAAAAAATATTAAGCAAATCGTTAGTGTTCATGTTTTCAATATGTCATTACCATATGATATCTAAAGAAAATCTCAACAAATATCATTTCATAAGTTCTTACCCAATTTACAAGAAACACCCACAATTGTTACTTTTTACAAACATATGCGTATGTATCCGTAATTTAGAAAAGTGTGGGTTTAAGCCATTTTTTACCAATCATGTGTAATATCCATACGGTAGTCATATATATGTTTTTGGAAACCAATTACATCTAAAAGCCCACATCAAATCCATCTATAATGGTGTACAACTTGTATTACGAAACTATTTACGCTATGGTGGGTTTTAGGTCTAAGTATAAGAAACTATAACATGCAAGTGGGGATTTTGGCTTGATTATGAAATTGAGGTTGTATTAAGTGTTTATACAGCAAAAGAAATCATATATTGTAACCCCAAACCCGTGCAGGCAAGCCAATCACTATCCATAACAAAATTCCCAATTTATTAGTAATAAGAACATGTAACAAGCAATAATTTGAAAAATAAATTTAATACTAGTCTTCCCACCTCAATTTGAAGTTTTAACAAAAGTTTGAGAAGATTTATGATGGTCTACATGGCTGCAATTTACAGTACTCCAAGAATCCCTAAGTTCCTCAAAGTGAATAAGATGAAAAAGACGAAGAACAATTGTGATTCTTGCTCAATCTTGAACCCAAGGTGAAAACCCTCTCAAATCTCCCCAAAATCCCAAGACATCCTCACTCTGGGGTTCTGAATTGGTAGTGTATTGATAATTCTCCATATTTGGGGATTTTGGGGCGTAAATGAAATAAAAATCAGGTCAAAGGGTTAAAAATCAGTCAAACCCGATTGATAAATTTTTCTGATCCATTGTTCTTATTTTGGGCATAAATTTTCACTTGGAACTCTGATTGATGCACCGTTTTTTCCTAATTAAAGCAAACTCGGAGCTATACAACTTTTATATCTGGTAGTTTTTCCAAATTCCAAATATATTGGTGCCAGAAATTCGTCAAAAACAGCAATCTGCAAAAATATATTCTACTGCATTTTCTAATGCAAGCAGATTTTAGTTAATTTTCTTACTTTGCACTTAATTATGACCCACGAGGAGTGTGAATTGATCTCGATCAAAAAAATGAAAGTTGTAGAATGGATCAAAATCTACCTAATGGCACAAACGGGGAGTTATTTTGTTTTCGTATGAGGAAGTTGTTGACGTAAAAGTCACTAATATTGTTTTGATAATAACAATAACATTAATCTTGTGTAATTTAACTAAGTTGATGGTTTAAGAATTTCCACAACTATTTGATCATACATGGACAAATCCGACAAACCGGAACCAAGATCATTCTTCTACAAAGGTTGCAAATCTCTTTTGTCTTACACCACACATCACAACTTGATCAAAGCTCTTTCACCATTACAAATCAATGAGGATCAAAGCCAAATCAAGTGGAGAATTGAAGAAACTTTTTAAAGTAAATCAAAGACTCGTTTATTCATATTTGAGTGAGTACTTTAGAATATGTGTAAAGTTTCTTATTTGATCATCATAATAGCTCATACATTGTTTAAACATTATTGGATTGATCAAATCAAAGTTTGAATCAAGATTCTTTCAAAACCTCTTCGTAGAGAAAAATCGTTTTTGAAATAAATTCATTTTAAATTCAAATGACCTTATTTTTGAGCTCTCCCTTTTATAGGAGTCTTAGGAGCTCATATTTAACATTCCTCGAGCTTTAAAATTGATTTTTTAACCTAATTTGCAAAAGTATAAAAAAGTAGATTTTTGGACTTTTTGGCAACAAACCAGTGAGGACCATCAGTTGACTGATGGGCATGGCTTAGTCGACTGATGGCCTAGAAACTAGCCGTTGGAGATCTGATTTTTGTTGTTTTTGGCACCAAACCTCCACCAACTCCCTCCAAACGGCCATTTGATGTCCTAGACTATATATACACTATCTAAGACTTATTTAAACACACTTGAATCATTCTAAATCTATCTTCTTCATCTATATTTAATATTCAAAGATTCAAGAAACTGTTTTAATCAATCTTCATTATTTTGAGTTATAAATTGTTGATCAAATTTGATATTTCTTAGTGTGTGCTTAATTTGTAATCTTCAAACACTTAAGAGATATTGTACATTGGTGTTTGTCACCAAAATCTTATTCTTCAAACATTAAGAGGTTCATCTCTTAAAATAGCAAGAGGTTATTCTTGTGTGAGTGTTGTGAGAATTCGACATTTGTAAAGTGAGTATAAAGGATACACTTGTAAAGGTTTGAACTTCACCCTGAAGAAGATCGGTATTAGTGAAATTCTCGGGGACAAAATGTCTTCGACTTCAATCGGTTCAATCTTTCTATCTCTAGCACTTTTATTCATTGCTATATTATTATTTGTGTTTGGGATTGCTTGAGTGTTTTGCTTGATCGCTTGATATAGACTTTAAATATTTTTAAAACGTTGTTAAAAATTTGATTTAGTTTCAAAAACCCTATTCACCCCCCCCCCTCTAGGGTATTTTCCCACCTACAGAAGTTGTGAGCTTTCAAAGTTAGGGAAAAACTTATTTTTCCAATAATGTCAGTTTTTACCGTTGGCCTACCAAATTCAACCTCGGCTTTCTGAATTGCATTTCAACCATACACTCATATGTAATATTACTAATGAGACATATAAGGAGTTTTGAATACACACAAAGATTCCCAGATTCAAAAATGATTACCCAAAGCAAGTCTAGTGATAGAAATGTGACTAAGGAGCAATTGGTCATCCAAAACTCATTCGGACAATCCGAATTGCGTTGGGACTATACACGCATACATATTATAAATAATAGGACCCTTGGAATCTATCTATATTATAAAATTATGCTCATAATTGAATTTGACCACCCAAAGCCATGAAGGAGAATAAATCACTCTTACAAATAGTTTAGCGTCTCAATACTCAATTGGGCCATCCAATACATGCTGCAATTAAGCACTAAAGTCCAATCAAACTAATTGGATGTGCAAGAGGTGTTCAAAACATAAAAAACATCCCGAGTCTAGAACTCACTACCTAAAGTGAAACTATGGGAGGATTTATCGGGCTATGGAGGCATGGGTGTTACAGGATTCGACGTACACTTTACAAGAAGTGGGATTTAGTCAGACGAATTTTTTTGAGTTATTTTTTTTGATAATTAGTCTGCTTTCGAACTCATTCTTCACTTCTTCACTAGAGGAATATACATGTAGAGGTGGATATATATTTCATTAAGGAAAAAGTCCACCTAAGAATTCTCAAATCCTGCATTAATTGTTCCCCGATCCAAAAAAAATTCGATTCATTTACATAATTAGTGGGTCTTATCCCTCATTCATCCCTATAAGTTGCTTAGTACTTAAAGTACCACTTTGACTTTGATATTTTGTAAGAATAAGCTAATTTCAACCTAATCAATGATAAAGGATACAAATTATTTTCTACTGTAAGATTTCGTAGGTTTCTTATATCCCAGAAACGAGACTGGCACTATTCTTTTGAGAAATCTTGTAAAGGAACCCTTGATTGTGGACTCACATAGGTTTTGCTGCTTTATGGAATCGTTGATTTGGTTTCCATATCTGTATTACAAAACTTTCTATCTATAGGAATAAAGGGCAATGGTCTTTATAAAACTAGGACAATTGGAGTACCACAATAGCTGATACTAAAGAAATAGAAAATTTTTGGTATATTAATATTGAAAACTACAATGAACTCCCTTCTTCCAAAATTAACAGCCGTTATTTCACTGTCGCACTATTTAAGAAAACACCAATTTCAACTTTACACATGTTAAAGAACAAAACTTTTGTAATTGTTGTGTGATTTGGAGTAAATTGATTTTCAAAATTGACTCATAATCATTATTTTAATAGAAGGACAAAAAAAGGAATAGTTTGGTTTATTATTTTCGCAATTCACATGCTCGCAAACAATATTAAATGATTAACCATGAATGGGAAATTTGAGCACCTCGTAATATCTCTAAATTTTCCACCTCGGCAATTTTCCCTATTCATTGCTAAAGCAATTAATATTTGATTGGCTAGTGTGTGAGATTCACTCTTTTCAGTTCACTCACTAACCAATGCAGTGATTACACGTCATCGTTTGAGTCACTTTTGTCAGTTCTATCCTAAATTTTTAAGCTGGATTTATACTCATGGGCATAAATGTTATTAGAGAAGTAGCCATGCCAAGAGTGGGACCAGACATAGTTTGGCCAACGATATCATCTTGGGTATATGACTGGACATAGTTGACTGGCTAAAGCTCAGAAAGCTTAAAACGAAGGCGCGACCTAGGGAACTCCTAGAAATTTAGGGATTTAGGGAGAAGATATTTTCTGAGTTATTTTCTAATAATTAATCTGCTTTTGAACCCAGTTCTTCAATTCTTCAATATAGGGGTATACATGTAGAGCTGGATATACATTTCATTAAGGAAAGAGTCCGCCTAAGAATTCTCAGGTCCTACTTTGTTCCTCAATCCAAAAGCTTTTTGATTAGTTTACAAAATTAGTTGGTCCGGTCCCTCATTCATCCTTATAAGTTGCTTTGTACTCATAGTCCCACTTTAACTTTGATATTTTGTAAGAGGACACCAATTTCAAGCTACTCAATGATCAAAGATATAACTTATTTTCTACTATATGAGATTTGGTACGTTGCTTATATCCCAAAAATGAAAATGAGACTAGTCTTTTGAGACATCCTGTAAAAGAAGCCTTGATTGTGGACTCACATCTAGTTTTGCAGCTATATGGAATCGTTGATTTAGTTTCCGTATTTGTATTACAAAACTTCATATCTATATAAATGAAGGATAATGGTATTTCCATACTAGCACATATGGAGTACCATAGTAGCTGATACTGAGAAACAAGAACGGTTGGTTTACTGATATCAAAAATGACTATGAACTCCCTTCTTCGGATATTAAAAGTCATTATTTCACTTTCACACTATTTAGGAAAACACCAATTTCAACGTAAGACATGGTAAACAACAAAACTTATGTAATTATTGTGTGATTTGGTATAAATTGATTTCCAAAATTGACTCCTGATCATTATTTTAATAGGAGGACAAAAAAATTAATAGATTGGTTGATTAATTTCGCAATTCACACGCTCACGAACAATATCAAATGATTAACCATGAGTGGGAGATTTGAGTGCCACATAATATCTCTAATTTTTTTCTATTTCTGCGATTTTCTCTGTAACTAGCTAAAGTAAGCAATACCCACAAAACATGCACATGCATACATAGATAAACGTTTGCGACTATTATCTCGGCTTAATTATATTACAGCCATTTGTTTCATAAGGGAAAGATGGGCCCCACATGTTATTCTTCAATCACATCAACTTTCTTCTATCACCTAAACATCCTACAAACTAATCATTGTTCATGACATTTCATCAAAAAAGCAACGGGAAGGAAAATCCTTGATTCATGAAATGCCACGAACACAATCAAATTGTAGCAATTTGTTTTGTTTTACAAGGGAGAGATGGGTCCCACATGTAGTTCTTTGACCACGTAAACTTTCTTCTATGACTTAAATATCTTACAAACTAATTGTTGTTCATGAAATCTCATCAAAAAAGTAAGGTAAAGACAAACTTAATTAATGAAATGTCATGAACACGATCTGATAGAAGCCATTTTTTACAAGGAAGAGATGGGCCCCACATGTTATTCTACACTCACATGAATTTTCTTCAATTGAATTTAAGTAATCTGTTTGAAAAGAAGGCCATGGCCATTGATTCACTACAGTGTCCTATATATAGTCCTTCAACATGGTCTGAAGTATTAGCTGGAAACCACTATGTCTCCTTTCTAAATTTTTCTATTTATGCAGTTTCCCTGTACCTTGCTAAAGCAAGCTATACCCACAAAACATGCACATGCGTACATGGATAAACATTTGTGAATATTATCCCGACTTAAATTAATAGTTCATTGGTTAGTGTGTGAGATTCACACTCTTATCACTTCACTCATTAACCAATGCAGTGATTACATGTCATCATTTGAGTTTTTAGTTCCAACCTAGTTTTTGAAACCAGTTTTGTACCCATTGGCACGAATGGTATCAAAGCAATAACTGTGCCACGTATGGGATCCGATATAGTTCGGCCAACTATAACATCTCAGGTATAGGACCGGACATAGTTGACTAACTACAGCTCAAACCGTCTATGGGGAAGAGACAACGTGGGGAACTCCTAGAGAGCTTTTCGAGCATGGATCGTCCCTTGTGGATCTAAAGTGGGCCACTAATGAATTTGCCCTATTCTTCGCGCAGAATAAATTGTTACCTAGGCACTTGACTCACATTTCCCACAATCCCTTTTTGTTTTAATGTTAATAACAACATTATATAGCAGTAGCAAATGCTAATGCCAAAGTACTTTTGATTTTGACACAGCAAACAATGGATTGAGTGATTATATGTTATCAATAAAATTGGCATAATTTTCTGACAAACGCCAACATTGCTTCAACATTAGCATTTCCCTATTGTGGCTGATCCAATATTACTTATTCATAATACACTCTGAAATACACATGCGAATACATTTTGAAATAAGATTCAATTGTATTGTCAAAGTATCCAAAACAAAGTTCTATTGACTTTGAGATACACATTCCCTTCCTTTTCTTTTCTTTTCTTTTTTCTTTGGGATACATTGAGATACAATTTTTCCAACCTGTGAAATATACACAGAAATATAATACAAATTTCATTTTGAAATGAGTTTCATGAATCTATTCAGCGAAGATAAGATGCTTGCCGCTTGACTGAAAAATGATGGCCCGACCCCTCTTCCGAATTCTCTTCAACACCTTCAAATATTACCTGCAAATGATTGAAAGGGGAAACATTTGCACAAATTTCTGTTTTTAACAGTCCGAGTTATAGAATTAAGCTAATTTACTTGTAGGAGTAAAAGAAAATTACATCTTGGACAAGTGCAAGTTGAACCTGATTGCTAGAGAAACTAAATCTCACTAAGAATTTATATTGATAGTTTCGTTTGCACCTATTAATGTGTAATATGATTAAAATTTTCGACCAATTATTTTAGGTAATTTCATATTTGTCCTTGTTCTTTTTCTTACTAAGATATTAATGTATATTAAAACAATGATAAAATTGTCTTAAAACTATGTATTTTTAGCCTTCAGTACTTCTTTGGTTCAAGTTTTTGTTCACTCCAGCAATCCAAAATGGTAATTTGGCATGGAAAGTTTGAACCTCGCCAACTCATGATTTAACCCTAGACATGAATTATAATAGACTTCTACAGTGAATTTTCCAATTTAGGATTCTAGGAACAAACCAAAACTTGAACAAAAGTAGCACTAAGAGTCAAAGAAAGTTTAAGGAACAACCTGGATTTAGAGGTTAACTCAACTAAACAAATTAAAAAAATTCCAAAGGTTTTGTTCTCCATTCGGTGATTAGCACTGACGCACTTAACCATAACCCACCCACCCTACCAACGACACCTGGCCGGTAAGCCAAAAATAAAAATAAACAAATAGTAAAAAATCTAAATTGGACTCTTAATTGAGATGCCCCAAAATGGAAGGGGGAATCCTTAATTTGAGATGGAGGGAGCATAATATATATAATGAAGTGCCCACATATGCTTTATATCAATGACTTAGATCATCCATAGCAGTGTTAAATTTGTATGGTGAGTAGTAAAAAATTGTCCAACTAATCTGGAACGGACTAGAGGTGTCCGTCTAATGAGACTCAAACAAACAATTGTTATACATTTGAAGTATGTTTGAGTCCCAAACGGTAATAGTTGTTTGTACGCTAATGAATCTTGCCAAACCTAACTTTATTCCTGGCCTAATATACAACACAAATACAACATGTTTATCCTTCTCATCTTACAGTTGTTTGTTTATCCTTCTCATCTCCTGAAAAAGAAATTGAATTCTTAATTTAAGACAGAAGGAGTACTTGGGAGCAACTCATTACCTCAAGGGCTTCCGCATCAGGACAGCTTATTAGTTCCTTGGCTAGAAGATATATGTTCGGTCTGTCCTTATCATCATCAAACACCTTCCATGATGTGTTCAATGATCACTAAAAAAAGTGAACAAGATACAAAATCGTTATATGAACTAGGAAAATATGCCCTAAAAAAGTTAAAATAGTGGATAAACTGTAACAAATCCCTTTAAGTATTGCAAATAATTACAGAACAAGAAAAAAAATCATCAAACAGTTTCCCTTTTTGTTTTGGTTAAAAGGGTTTGAGGCTTTGAGCAACATAAACAGAAAGAGGACCTAAAAGCACATTTGAGGGCTCTTCAACAATTGACCGAGTAAATGATTACAAAAACTGCATGGTAAATCTAAATTTGGAGATCTGGATTAAGGGTAGGCAAAAACAAAAAAAAAGGCCCTAATCTATAATGAAACTTAAAATAACATTACAAAAAAGACCTCATAATATGATTCAACATGATTTTAAACTTACCCTGGATAACATTTAAACACAGTGTCAAATGGCAGAGGTCTCATCGAGTAAACTATTGTACGTGAAAGTCCTGCAATAGTTGTATGTTTTTTGAAATAGAATTAGTAACAACGGATCATGCAGTTTCTTTAAAGAAACAATGTTAAAAAAATGCATCTTCGAAGACCAAAAAGAATGTATGGGAGCTAGTATTTACAATCCACCCACACATGCAAACCAAAAACTACCACCACCTAAGGAGGACAATGTCTTGGCAAAACCAGAACCTATCCCAAAGAAGAGTTTGCTTCAAAAAAAACATGAACCCTCTCTTATCTGTCCACGCAAAGAGACAAAAAAAATTCTGCCTAATTGAACTCCCGAAAGGAAGAAGAACCTACGTTCTCGTACCAATACGTGGCACTCGAAAACCCTTTACACATTAGAGGGTTATCAGAAAAAATCCTAATCCCCCCCTCTTAAAAAAAGCAAAATAAATAACCCAACACAAGAAATAAATAATTCTAGAGCTTTCCTACAAGCTAATTGTTGCTCACAAAATTTCGTCAACGTTATAAAGATATAATAAGTAGTGATGAAATGGCATGAACAAGGTCTGGATAGATATAAATCGTCCTTTCTCTCATTAAATTTACTTAAAATTGATTACGAACTGATAAAAATTAACGCTATTTAATTAAAAATATATTGTAACAGATAATCAATTCATATGACATACCATCATCACAAGTCAAATCAATGTACCCTTTTTTTCAAACTATGGCCAGATACAATATTAAACTTCGGCAGTCAACTAAATATCCAACAAACTAATCGTTGTTCATTACATTTCATTAAAAAATTAAGGGAAAACAAATACTTTATTCATGAAATGCCATGAACACCATCAAATTGTAGCCATTTGTTTTACAAGCACAATGTTGTTCTTCAATCACATAAACTTTCTTCTATCACCTAAATATCCTACAAACTAATCATTGTTCATGACATTTCATCAAAAGAGTAAGGTAAAAACTGTACTTGATTGATGAAATGCCATGAACATGATCAGATTGTAGCCATATGTTATACACAGGAGAGATGGGCCCCAAAATCACATAAACTTTCTTCTATCACATAAATATCCTACAAACTAATCATTGTTCATGGCATTTCATCAAAAAAGCAAGGTAAAAGAAATACTTGATTCATAAAATGCCATGAACACGATGAGAATGTAGCCATTTGTTTTACAAGGGAGAGATGGGCCCCACATGTTGTTCAGAAACTTTATTCCATCACCTAAATATCGTACAAACTAATCGTTGTTCTTGACATTTCATCAAAAAAGCAAGGTAAAAGAAATACTTGATTCATGAAATGCCATGAACACGATCTGATTGTAGCCATATGTTTTTCAAAGGAGAGATAGGCCTCAAGTGTTGTTCTTCAATCAAATTAATTTTCCTTAATTAAATTTAAGTAATATGTTTTAAGAGAAGGCCATGGCCATTGGTTCACTACATAGTCCTATATATAGTCCTTCAACAAAGTTTGAATTATCCGCCATAAACCAATTAGTCCTTTTTTGGTATGCTCATAATGGCATTTTCTTTTGCTATGTTCTTAATGACATAATATTTTTAATTATAAACCTAATAAAGCAATAACCAAATTTTGTTAGCCTTAAATGTCTAAAAGTAATGATGGGTTTTGAATTCTTAAATTTGTTTAATCATCAACTCCATTTACGTCTCACGTGAACAATGATTCATTTTTTTAAGAACAATTACTTATGGTTTTCTTTTTTCAAGTACAGCAAGATTTATTTCCACTCAAGTCAACCCATCAAATGCATGTTCTTAGTTACCTCCATTTCAATGGTCCCTGATACAACTATTTTTGAAACATGACCGGTCTTAATAATAAGGAAACACATTAATAACTTTTTTATGAGGATCACGACATGTAACTAATAAAGAACAAGTTCTTATAAAAGTCCCCCCTTTTGTATCTTAATATACTTAATTGGTACCCTTAGAGTATATATTAACATATTTCATTTTCTTTTACATAACTCGGTTTGGTTCGATTCTGGACTAGCTAGCACTGAACCCGAACCAAACTATTCATTTTTGGTTTAGTTTTCCCGTTTTCTATTTTTTTTCAGTTCAGGGTTTTACAGTTTAGTCTAGATCAATTATGTCCATTCGGTCAGTTTTCAGATTGACCTTAACTCCCCTGAGGTCAAGTACGTACAGGATCATCCAAGAGATTAGATGCAATTCGCTCCACATATTCAAACATCTGATAATCAGGAACAACCATAACTATAATCTCATCTTCACCCTCCATGTGCTTTCTATCACTAAGTTGACCATGAAGTCATAGAAGAGTCGGTTCGTACAAATATTTACATTCATAAAATACTATAATCATCGTATAATGTTCTATATTTTTAGTTAAAACTCCTACTGCTATAACAAGTAATGCATATCCTTCGAATCGTATGAATTTATTCACCTGGCAAATCCTAAAGTGGCATCTTTCCGTTTATTTCAAAAGTATAGCTGCACTAGCATCTGGATAGATGTCTTCAACTCTCTAACGGTAAAAATTCGAGTATGTTATTAGTTCTAGAAGTACTATAACATTAATATAAATAGTTTTCTACAGTCCAAATATCTCGTTAATATTCGCCAATAAACCTTTTTACGTAATTCCTCTTTAACCTCATTAAAACTCAAACGGGAAAATGTTTGAAACATTGAAGGGCTTTTTTGACTTTTTCCCCCATATTATATGCACAATTAGACTTACCCTCCTTTCTTATAATTATTAGAGTTCGCCCTTGCAAGCAAGGTAAATCCCAATGAAATAAGTAAAAATGGGGGCTTAAATCAAAGGATTACAATTATGGAAACTTAAATGTCTATTTTCACATTAAGATCACGGGGCAAAGTCAAACAGTTCTCTATTATGAGTAAGTTTCAATCCAAATTAAGGAGCTAAAAGAAGTTAATAACGAACCTCACATGTGGTTTCCTCTATGAGGGTATCGACAAAAACCCTTGACAATTCCCAAAGTTCAGCTTGATCACCTTCATCATCAAGAAACTGCAACTGCAGGATTAAGAGCTCAACCTATGGAAAAGGGTTTCAAAATTGTGTACTAATAAGTAAAAACAGAAAGAACACACTTGTACTATAATTAAAACCAAGACTAATATGATAAGAAAAATCCCTAAATCTTTTGCAAGCCATTGGATCTTACTACCTAATCTACAACGAGGTTTAAATTAACAGTCCTCCTCATAGACAAAAAGTTCATGTCGAGGTTTTTTTATATTTTCCTTTTGGTATAACAGAGAAAATCAATAACGAGGAATAACAAGAAATGCGAATATATGTGCATTAGTTCTGAAAATTAAATGCATTGAGATATGGATTTTTCTGACTTTGTATCTCCGAGTATATATAACATAAATATGGGGCGCATTGTGTGACACCCCGAATCCCGTTTTGAGATTTTCACCTCCAAGACCTGGTTAATCACGGGTGTCGTGCGCAACGGCGGGTTTAAAATAATAAGATCATGACTTTTAAAAATATTCTTAGATAAAGTGTGATCTATTTAAAAATCCCGTTTCAGAAAATTTCGGCATGTGGAGTTCGTTTACACAACAATCCACCCTGTTAAGTTTAAAACCATTTTCATACCAAAAACAACACAAACCAATCCACATTTAAATCCACTCCACTAATAAAACCATTTACACAAGTTTACAATACATATCGCTTATCAAAGTCATAGTTCATTTACAATACAACAAAAGCCCACAATTATATAACTTAGTCCTTTATCTAAGGACTACAGAGGTCTAAGGAAATTAGAGGCTTCTAAATGGACTCCACGCTCCTGCCCCGAAGCCTACCTGCAAAACTATTTAAGAAAAAGGATGAGCCAAATCGTAGGAACTATAGAGTTTTTAAATAGAAAATACTTTACTTTAATATAATAGTTTGAAAATAATGCAATGCTATGCAACCCACACACCCGTGTATGTCGAACCCCACTAGGATTCTTATCCTAGCCACCGGAAGCCAACTACCCAATCGACCACTCTCCTCTCTAGACTTTCCATGGAATGGATCTCTACACATTCCTTAGTCACTAATGGATCATTGGTTTGAAACCGTCTCTTCACAAATAGTAGCTTCCTATGGTTCGTCATATTATGGTGAGAGGGTTCTAAAATATGCTAGACCAACCTCACGCTATCCCACACATATACCCAAAGTCGTTTACTAATAGCCAAGCATTTATCGTTTCCTCTTTGTGATTTGTTCATTATGAATGTCCATGCTTGGCCGACTAATAGGCTTTACCTCTTACCATTATTTCATATCATTATGCTACGGTGTGTCCCACTAAGCTATCCGTTAGCTATAATTATCACTATAATTATTAGTAATTTATGTTCATTATGATCAAGGCAACTCTCTAAATTATCGGCGAGTATTCTCACACTCGTATCTCTTGTCTAAAAGACAATAGTCATTATAACTTTCCACTTTATACATTAGTACATTATGAGTGGCCATGGCTTTCCTATGTGTATTATGATCCATCCGATCATGTCCAAAATCAAATAATGTGATTCCCATCACATTCGATGCATTATATACATAAACAACATAGATATGATACAACAACAATAACAATAATAATAATAATATCCAAACACATCACATCGGTCCGTATCATATCTCTTGCATAATGCCTCAGTTTTATCCTGCGGCCGTCTAGGCCCAGAACAACAGATCTCGACGGCTCCGAGGCTCTTGTCCATATCTCCTCCGAGTGGGGAGTGGCTCAGGGACTTGGTTCTCCAAGTAAGTCATTTGGAGATAATCCTCAAGACATTTTCTCGGGAATGACACTCCGAATAGTTAACGAGGAGAACACCTCAAACAAGCCACATCGACACTTTGGAAAGAACTACACCATGAGACCCCCTAGCAGGGCGGTGTCCATTAGTAGTCCAACTATTATCTGGAAAACTCACCAATTGGATAGTAGTGACACACGGGACCTACTCTGCTTACCGGGGAAACTCGTCTAACCAAGAACACATAGTCCAGTTGGAAGGCAAGATATAAAGAGTGGGCTCTCCTTTGTGGATAATTCAACCAAAGGTGGAGTCACCTCCGTCTTTTTCCATGCATGGTTTAGGGACTTTCACCCATGGGCGACAATTAAGCGGCCTGTCTTCGAGTCACGCGGGACCTACCCGGTGCTCGGTCCAATAATTCAGCCCATATGTGTGATAGCAATAACTAGGAATATCATTTATATTCATAATGAATATCATCATCAACATCACACATATGGCATATCACATATGTAAATACAATCCATCACAGCCCACTATACATTCATCATAATCAAAGTAAGCGTTATTATCATGGTTCATTAGTGGTGCTAGATGTCTCATTGTGATATCATCGCTCATATTCTATGGCCAATTATGTACAATCTGTAATTTATGCCTTATAGCATAATAATACGACTTTATGAGTTTTAGCAGCTCATATACTACATCCTACTCCATGCAAGTACCATTTCCTATAATTCTCACCTTAACCGGTAACTTTACGGTACATTAATATCCTACCATTATTACTAAGGCAGCCTACACCCCACAAAGCGGTAATCACAACACACAAGAGTGGAATATCTAAGGTTTGACACAAAATTATAGTCCAATGCGCACATGTGCACAAGTATCCCAAAACTTTGCTATAGCTAGCTTATGTCGTTGTGGACTTTGTGCAATTCTCAAGGATAATGATTTATATACATATCAACTAGCATAATGGTGCATCTTTATAGTTTATAATCCATAAACAACCCTTAATCATGCACAAATCCCGAAATCCCCAATTCATGATTCATACACCTAGCTAACAAGTGGGTGTGATGTGTAGGTGCAAGTTTGTGGCTTATAACATGAAATCAGTCACTCATATATGATGTTTGGATGATAATTTACTCATGCACATCACTAATTCAACTCTTACCCAACGAAACCCACATGAGCATGCAAACATACCTAGGGTTTCAAGAAAATACCCATTTGTGATAAAAATCTCTAAATCAACACATAATACTTTGAAAAACAAGTTTATGATTAGTGTTCCCACCTAATTGAAGCTTTATCCTCAAATTGATGATGCGTGGTCCTAAATTCTAAACCCCAATCCCGAGCTCAAGCTGCCATGGATGAGGAGGAAGGATGAAGAAGATGAATAGTTGTTTAAAATAGGGGTGTGATGATTTTTTAGCTTAATTTATGGATAAGGGGTGAAAATCCACCAAAACCCTCAACAATTTTCTCACTCTATCTCTCTCCAGAAGCTCTTGTGAGTGGTGGTGAATGAGGAAGAAGAATGGAGAAGAACGTATATATATAAACTATTGCTTAAATTTTCGAGTTACTGTTCACACGCACCACTTTTGGAACCTGCAGCACTGAACTTTGGACAACCATAACTTCTCGCTCAGAAGTCTAATTGAGATGATCTTTATGTCCACGAAAAGCTTATTCAAAGCTTTACAAGTCTCTAAGAAGAAGTCTCCTCAAGTTCAGGACAGATAATTCCTAAAAATTGACGAAATCAGCACGTTAATGTTACTAAATGAACAACTGATAATGATTTGCCTATTTTGCGCTCAGTTTCAACCTAGTAGGAGTCTGAATTTGCCTTTAGCCAAAACATGAAAGTTGTAGATTGCCTAAAAGTATAGACCCCAACGTCGACGGAAAGTTAATCTGGCACGAAATGAAGTCAACTCGAACCACCCGAAATGACTTACGGATATTCTAACATGCTTAAATATATTAGTATAACTCGTTGCAAGTCTTCGAGCCATTTCGATCCTTTCGGAGCAAAAAATGGCTATCCGGAATCCACTTCTGCCTTACGCGTGACCTATATCGCAATTCCGAGAAATAGAGAGATACAAAGTGTTACACATTGTCTAGTTTTTTTAATGTTCCCTTTTGACATTACCCACTGCTTTTTATGTAACTCTTTGAGATTCTCCCGCATGCATGGGGCAAAATCTAACGATACTGAAAACATGGGGTACATCTAAGTTCACATTTAAAATCAGGGGTAAAGTAAAAACAGCCCTCAAGAAATAGGAACTCAAGCTAAAGAACTCGGGAAGGCCTCACCCTGATTTTGATGTTCATATTATACTAATAACAAACTCAGTAATCCATAAGTTAGCCACCAAATAGCATTCAAGGAATTGTAAGCCTGAGTCTTTTTTAAAAACATATAATGGTTCTTATTCCTCTTGATCGAAGACACAAAAGTTGTAACTGCTTTACTTGATTGTCTAACTACACCCTCCAAATTAGAAGGCAAGTAACTAAAACACAAATTGCAACAAAAGTCAGTTCCCATTTTCTCAACTTCATTAACATAATTAAATATATGTAGACCAACAAATCAGACATGTACTAGTCTGCCAAAAAAAAAACACAAAACATGCAGTTCGGCTCATACCGCATACAAATATTTTTATATAAAATATACAATGACATCCAACTGATATAAACTTGTCAATTAAATTTTGAATGCAATTGTATTATTATCAATATTTATCACTTATAAGCATTCAATTAGGTGTTAATTGAATGATCCCTTGATTATGGGATCGTGTAGATTTTTGTTGCTTTTTGGCTTTAATTTAGTTCTCATATTTGGATTCTAATTACACCTCGTATATAAATATAAAGCTTCTCTATCAATTTGAATAAGATCAACAAATAACTTGGAAGGTTTTATCCCTCCCTTTAACCCCTGTTTTGGGCTATTCCCTTATTAGTACTCTAATGGTCGAAAGCCCCTCTAGTGTGTTCGGAAGCATATTTCTTGGACTTTTGTGGCACATTTTTGGCATTTTCTCTTCATCTCTTTCTATATTTGAGATTATATCATGCCCTTACTTTATCTATAGTAATATAACTCATGCAAGTTACGTTGGATCTAAAATTGATGGTCAATCAAGATTTGGCTTATGTAATTTATATGGTTATTATTAATTATTTAATCTCATGAAAAAGTAAAAAGCAATATGTAGTTTCTAGACTTCAGCAGAAGCTAGATACTTGTGAGTTCCTTTGGGTTTTTGATGCCCTGATTCTCATTATGTGATTTTGATCCATAAGACCCGGTTAATCACGGAAGCCGTCGCTCACAACGGTAGATGTGGTGTAAAATTTATAATTTAGGAAAAACATTAGCAAGTATTACTCATTCTTAATGTGGTATGAGTAAAAAAAATATATAAATATAAACAAAAGAAGGTGTACATTAGATTTTTACAAAAAAATCAGCATGGTCTCCTCTATTTTACGAATAACCAAAACCTATATAAATGATACTCATCAAATCATTTCTCAAACAAACACAATCGTTGAAGAAAAGTACATTCGTAGTCCAACCATGTTTAACTAAAGTAGTCAATTAATCTGTACAACTTATTTAAAACTCCAAATACAACTTGATTAGAAAATTCAAAGTAAAATGAATTCTTATAACCAAAATACAGCACAGAAGGAAATACCACCAAGGTATATTCATATCAAAAGTAGGCACTAGTTTTATAGCATTGTATGATACTTATTACTTTGTCCATCCACAAGACATGTGTAACTGGTAGTTTAGACTTGTCCTAGTTATGTTCCGTCCGTGGGAACAATAATGTAACTAGTAGTTCGGACTTGTCGCAGTTATGTTCCTTCCACTGGAACAACAGTAATATGGCTACCATAGCCAAGTCTCTTATATGACATAATGGATCAACTAGGTATAATTATCTATTGTGCACAGTCTGGCTCCCATAGCCAAGTCCTCCAAAAGAACACCTAGTGACAAGCCTTCCATAGGCTAATGTATAATGATAATCATATCTATGCAATTAAAGTGTCCTATCCAACTGGTATAACGATAGTGCCTGATAAAGGTAAAGCCGTGAATAAATCTCAAAACCAAAATAAGATATAAAAACTAGTAATAATCCCATCCATAAGGAAAAATATAACAACCTTCCATAGGTTTAGAAATCCCATCAAATAGCAAAGTAGTAATAAAGTTCCATACTTTACGAAAAAATATTAAGCTAATCATTATTGTTCATGTGTTCAATATATCATTACCATATGATATCTAAATCAAATCTCAACAAACATCATTTTATAAGTTCTAGTACCCAATTTACAAGATAAACCCACAATTGTTACTTTTTACAAACATATGCGCATATATCCATAATTTAGAAAAGCGTGGGTTTAAGCCATTTTATACCAATCATGTTTAATATCCATATGGTAGTCATATACATGTTTTTTGGAAGCCATTTCCATCCAAATCCCCACATCAAATCCATCTATAATGGTGTATAACTAGTATTACGAAACTATTTACGCTCTGGTGGGCTTAAGGTCTAATCATAAGAAACTATGACTTGCAAGTGGGGATTTTGGCTTGATTATGAAATTGAGACTGTATTAAGTGTTCATACATCAAAAGAAATCATAAATTGTAACCTCAAACCCGTGCATGCAAGCCAATCACTGTCCATAACAAAATTTCCAATTTATTAATAATAAGAACATGTAACAAGCAATACCTTAAAAAATAAATTTAATACTAGTGTTCCCACCTCAATTTGAAGCTTTAACACAAGTTTGAGAAGATTGATGATGATCTACATGGCTGGAATTTATACTACTCCAAGAATCCCTAAGCTGCCCAAACTGAATAAGATAAAGAAAATGATGGAGATGAAGAACAATTGTGATTCTTGCTCAATCTTGAACCCAAGGTGAAACCCCTCTCAAATCTCCCCAGAATCCGCAGACATCCTCACTCAGGGGTTCTGAATTGGTAGTGTATTGATAATGCTCCATATTTGGGGATTTTGGGGCGTAAATGAAATTAAAATCAGGTCAAAGGGTTAAATATGGGTCAAACCCGATTGATAAAATTTTCTGATTCTCTGTTCTTATTTTTAGAATAAATTTTCACTCAGAACTCTGATTGATGCACCATTTTTTCCTAATTAAAGCTAACTCGGAGGTATATAACTTTTGTCGCTGGTAGTTTTTCCAAATCCCTAGCATATTGGTGCCAGAAATTCGTCAAAAACAGCAATCTGCCAAAATATATCCTACTGCATTTTCTGATGCAAGCAGATTTTACTTAATTTGATTACTTTGCACTTAATTATGACCCACGAGGAGTGTGAATTGAGTCTCGGTCAAAAAAATGGAAGTTGTATGATGGATCAAAATCTAACTAATGGCAGAAACATAGGGTTATTTTGCAATCGTATGAAGAAGTTATGCGCTTTCAAAGTTAGGGAAAAACTTATTTTGCCAATAAGGTTAATTTTTACCGTTGGCCTACCAAATTCAACCTCGGCCTTCTGAATTGCATTTCAACCGTACACTAATATGTAATATCACTAATGTCACATGTAAGAAGTTTTGAATACACACGAAGATGCCCGAAATAAAAAATTATTACCCGAAGCAAGTCAAGTGATATAAATGTGACTAAAGAGCAATTGGACGTCCAAAACTCATTCAGACAATCCGAATTGCATTGCAACTTTACACACATACATATTATAAATAATAGGACCCCTAGAATCTATCTGTATTATAAAAGTATGCTTGTAATTGAATTTGACCACTCAAAGCCACGAAGGAGAATAAATCAATCTTACAAATTGTTTACGTCTCAATACTCAATTGGGCCATCCAATACATGGTGCAATTAAGCACTAAAGTCCAATCAAACTAATTGGATGTGCAAGAGGTGTTCAAAACATAAAAATCATCTCGAGTCTAGAACTCACTACAAATAGTGCAACTATGGGAGGATTTATCGGGCTGTGGAGGCACCAGCGTTATAGGATTCGACGTGCACTTTATAAGAAGTGGGATATAGTCAAACAAAATTTTTTGAGTTTTTTTTTATTATTAGTATGCTTTTGAACTCATTCTTCACTTCTTCAATAGAGGAATATACATGTAAAGGTGGATATATATTTCATTAAGGAAAAACTCCACCCAAGAATTCTCAAATCTTGCATTGTTCCCCAAATCTTGCATTATTCCCCGATCCAAATTTTTTTCGATTTGTTTACATAATTAGTGGGTCATATCCCTCATTCATCCCGATAAGTTGCTTAGTACTCATAGTACAACTTTGAATTTAATAGTTTGTAAGAATACGCTAATTTCAACATAATCAATGGTAAAGGATACAAATTATTTTCTACTATGAGATTTGGTAGGTTTCTTATATCCTAGAAACGAATCTGGCACTATTCTTTTGAGACATCTTGTAAAAGAACCCTTGATTGTGGACTCGCATAGGTTTCCCTGCTTTATGGAATCGTTGATTTGGTATCCATATTTGTATTACAAAACTTTCTATCTATAGGAATAAAGGGCAATGGTCTTTATAAAACTAGCACAAATGGAGTACCACAGTAGCTAATACTAAGGAAATAGAAAAGTGTTGATATCTAATATCGAAAACAACTGTGAACTCCCTTCTTCGAAAATTAAAAGCTGTTATTTCACTTTCACACTATTTAAGAAAACATCAATTTCAACGTTACACATGGTAAAGAACAAAACTTTTGTAATTGTTGTGTGATTTGGTATAAATTGCTTTTCAAAATTGACACATAATTACTATTTTAATAGAAGGACAAAAAAAGGAATAGTTTGGTTTATTAGTTTCGCAATTCACATGCTCGTAAACCACATTAAATGTTTAACCATGAATGGGAAATTTGAGCACCGCGTAATATCTTTAAATTTTTCCATCTCTGCAATTTTCCCTATTCCTTGTTAAAGCAATCAATACCCACAAAACATGCACAAGCATACATAGATAAATGTTCGCAAATATTATCTCGTCTTAAATTAATAATTGATTGGCTAGTGTGTGAGATTCACTATTTTCAGTTCACTCACATTCCAACGCAGTGATTATACATCATTGTTTGAGTCACTTTTGTTAGTTCTATCCTAGTTTTTTAAGCTGGTTTTATACTCATGAGTCTAAATGTTATTAGAGCAGTAGCCATTCCGAGAGTGGGACCAGAAATAGTTTGGCCAACTATATCATATCGGGTATACGATCGGACATAGTTAACTGGCTACAGCGCAGACCATTTACAGCGAAGGCGCGACCTAGGGAACTCCTAGAAATTTAGGGATTTAGGGAGAAGAAATTTTCTGAGTTATTTTCTGATAAACATTTCATTAAGGAAAGAGTCCGCCCAAGAATTCTCAGGTCCTACTTTGTTCCTCAATCCCAAAGCTTTTTTATTAGTTTACAAAATTAGTTTGTCTGGTCCCTCATTCATCCCTATAAGTTGCTTTGTACTCATAGTCCCACTTTAACTTTGATATTTTGTAAGAGGACACCAATTCCAAGCTACTCAATGATTACAGGTACAACTTATTTTCTACTATGAGATTTGGTACGTTTCTTATATCCCAAAAATGAAAGTGAGTTTACTCTTTTGAGACATCCAGTAAAAGAAGCCTTGATTGTGGACTCGCATATGGTTTTGCAGCTTTATGGAAACGTTGATTTGGTTTCCGAATTTGTATTACAAAACTTCATATATATAGAAATCAAGGATAATGGTATTTCCATACTAGCACATATGGAGTACCGTAGTAGCTGATACTGAGAAACAGGAACAGTTGGGTTACTGATATCGAAAATGACTATGAACTCCCTTCTTCCGAAATTAAAAGTCATTATTTCACTTTCACGCTATTTAGGAAAACACCAATTTCAACGTAACACATGGTAAACAACAAAACTTATGTAACTATTGTGTGATTTGGTATAAATTGATTTCCAAAATTGGCTCCTGGTCATTATTTTAATAGTAGGACAAAAAAATTGAATAGATTGCTTGATTAGTTTCACAATTAACATGCTCACGAACAATATCAAATGACTAACCATGAGTGGGAGATTTGAGTGCCACATATTATCTCTAAATTTTTCTATTTCTGCAATTTTCTCTATACCTTGCTGAAGTAAGCAATACCTACAAAACATGCACATGCATACACAGATAAATGTTTGCGACTATTATCTCGACATAATTATATTGCACCCTTTTGTTTCATATGGGAAAGATGGGGCCCACATGTTATTCTTCAATCACATCAACTTTCTTCTATCACCTAAACATCCTACAAACTAATCATTGTTCATGACATTTCATCGAAAAAGCAAGGTAAAGACATACTTAATTAATGAAATGCCATGAACACGATCTGATTGAAGCCAATTTTTACAAGGAAGAGACGGGCCCCACGTGCTATTCTTCACTCACATGAATTTTCTTCAATTGAATTTAAGTAATCTGTTTGAAAAGAAGGCCATGGCCATTGATTCACTACAGTGTCCTATATATAGTCCTTCAACATGGTCTGAAGTATCAGCTGGAAACCACTATGTCTCCTTTCTAAATTTTTCTATTTATGCAGTTTCCCTTTACCTTGCTAAAGCAAGCTATACCCACAAAACATGCACATGCGTACATGGAGAAACATTTGTGAATATTATCCCGACTTAAATTAATAGTTCATTGGTTAGTGTGTGAGATTCACACTCTTATCACTTCACTCACTAACAATGCAGTGATTACACGTCATCATTTGAGTTTTTAGTTCCAACCTAGTTTTTGAAACCAGTTTTGTACACATGGGCATGAATGGTATCAAAGCAATAACTGTGCCAAGTATGGGATCAGACGTAGTTCGGCAACTATATCATCTCAGGTATAGGACCGGACATAGTTGATTGGTTATAGCTCAAACCGTCTATGGGGAATAGGCGTTGTAGGTAACTCCTAGAGAGCTCTCCGCCATGCATGGATCGTCCCTTGTGGATCTAGAGTGGGCCGCTAGTGAGTCTTCCCTATTCTTCGCTCAGAATAAATTGTTACCTAGGCACTAAACTCACATTTCCCACAATCCCTTTTTTCTAATATTAATAACAAGATTATATAACGGTAGCAAATGCTAATGCCAAAGTAATTTTGATTTTGACACAGCAAACAATGGATTGAGTGATTATATGTTATGCAATAAAATTGACATAATTTTCTGACAAAAGCCAACATTGCTTCGACATTAGCATTTCCCTAGTGTGGCTAATCCAATATTACTTGTTCATAATACACTCATGAATACAAATGCTAATACATTTTGAAATAAGATTCAATTGTACTGTCAAAGTATCCAAAACAAAGTTCTATTGACTTTGAGATACACATTCCCTTTCTTTTCTTTTCTTTTTCTTTGGGATACATTGAGATACAATTTTTCCAACCTGTGAAATATTCACAGAAAGATAATACAAATTTCATTTTGAAATGAGTTTCATGAATCTAATCAGCGAAGATAAAATGCTTGCCGCTTGACTGAAAAAGACGTCCCGACCCCTTTTCTGAATTCCCTTCAACACCTCCGAATATTATCTGCAAATGATTGAAAGGGGAAACGTATGCAAAAAAATTCAGTGTTCAACGGTCCGAGTTATAGAGTCAAGCTAATTTACTTGTAGGAGTAAAATAAAATTACATCTTGGACAAGTGCAAATTAATCCTGATTGTTATAGAAACTAAATCTCACTAAGAATTTTTATTGATAGTTTTGATTGCACCTACTAATCTGTAAAACGATTAAAATTTTCAACCAATTATTTTAGGTAATTTCATATTTTTCCTTGTTCTTTTGCATACTAAGATATTAATGTATATTGAACCAATGATAAAATTGTCTTAAAACTAGGTATGTTTAGCCTTCAGTGCTTCTTTGGTTCAAGTTTTTGTTCATTCTTGCAATCCAAAATGGTAATTTGGCATGGAAAGTTTGAACCTCATCAACTTATGATTTAACCTCTAGACATGAATTATAATAGACTTCTACAGTGAATTTTCCAATTTAGGATTCTAGGAACAAATCAAAACTTGAACAAAAGTAGCACTAAGAGTCAAAGAAAGTTTGAGGAACAACCTCAAGTTAGAGGCTAACTCAACTAAACAAATTAAAAAAATTCCAAAGGCTTCGTTCTCCAGTCGGTGATTAGCAATGACGCACTTGACCATAACCCGTCCACCCTACCAAAGACGCCCGGTCGGTAAGCCGAAAATAAAATAAACAAATAGTAAAAAATCTAAATTGGACTCCTAATTGGGATGCCCCAAAATGGAAGGGAGGATCCTTAATTTGAGATGGAGGGAGCATAACATATATAATCAAGTGCCCACATATGCTTTATATCAATGACTTAGATCATCCATAGCAGTGTTAAATTTGTATGGTGAGTAGTAAAAAAATTGTCCAACTAATCGGGAACGGACTAGAGGTGTCGTTCTAATGAGACTCAAACAAACAACTGATATACATTTGAGGTATATTTGAGTCCCAAACGGTAATAGTTGCTCGTATGCTAATGAACCTTGAGAAACCTAACTTTATTCTTGGCCAAATATACAACACAAATACAACATGTTCATCCTTCTCATCTTACAAATTTCAACTGGTGTGGATGCTCTTAGTGAGATAGGTAAAATACCATCTCCATCCTAAAAAAGAGGGTCCATATTTTACTTTTCCACTTCCGATGATAAAATGTAAAAATCCCTTTAAGTATCGCAAATAATTATAGAACAAGAAAAAAAATTCGTCAAACAGTTTCCCTTTTTGTTTTGCTTAAAAGGGTTCGAGGCTTTGAGAAACATAAACAGAAAAAGGACCTAAAAGCACATTTGAGGGCTCTTCAGCAATTGACCGAGTAAATGGTTACAAAAACTGCATGTTAAATCTAGATTTGGATATTTGGATTAATGGTAGGCAAAAAAAAGCCCTAATTTATAATAAAACTTAAAATAACATTACAAAAGAGACCTCATAATATGATTCAACAGGTGTTTAAACTTACCCTGGATAACATATAAACACAGTGTCAAATGGCAGAGGTCTTATCAAGTAAACTGTTGTGAAAGTCCTGTAATAGTTGTTTGTTTTTTGAAATAGAATTAGTAACAACGGATCATGCAGTTTCTTTAAAGAAACAACGTTAAAAAAATGCATCTTCGGAGACCAAAAAGGATGTATAGGAACTAGTCTTTACAATCCGGCCATACATGCAAACCAAAAACCACCACCACCTAAGGACGACAATGGGTTAGATCTGCGTTAGGCTTGGCCAAACCAGAACCTATCCCAAAGTAGGGTTTACTTCAAGAAAAACCCGAACCCTCTCCTACCCCTCCACACATAGAGACAAAAAAAATCTGCCTAATTAAACACCCGAAAGGAAGAAGAACCTATGCTCTTGTTGTTAGAGTGATATACTAAAAGCCATAATTTTGTTGTTGGTTTGGATATGTTATAAACTCGGTTTTGCTATTTTAATGAGAATCTTTATGGGCAATGGTTGCATTATATTGTTTATTTAAATATTGTGCATGTGTGTCTTTTATTCCATATAGTAGATGATTTGGTGTGTAGAGTATAGCTTACACACAGAAGATCATATCATCGGTTCTTGTGGAATATAAGTTTAATGGTTCACCGTCTAAGATGGAATTGGACACCCATCGGTAGGATTGTAACACAAGTTTTAGTAGTTTATCTTAACTACAAGAAACGGTATAGTTTTAACTCGTTGTGCTAGTACACTTTGTGTGTATTGAATATGACCAGTTTGGATTAATTGTTTTTATACTGACTATATAAAACAATTTAAAATCCCATGGTTATTATGATTACTTATGCTCTTAATCTTGAAATAATTAATAGACATATATATGTAGTGTTTGTTGTTTTAATCTAGAGTTCAGGCACAGATGGCGACCCAGCAAGAGTTCATACGCCAGCAGTTCGAGGCGTTGTATGGTCGTTTTCCACCACCCCCACCTCTCGACATGTGATGATATTTGCAAATCCTAGAAACTCTTTAAGTAGTTATATTTATGCTTAGTTTTATTTTATTTCTTTTGGGTTGTATTAGATTTCAGACATGATGTTAACTTTAGAACGTGGTTTTAATGGTTGAATGTTATGGTTTTTGCTATTAGATTCTAATTAGAACCCGTTTTGTGTATAGGTGTTGTTTATCTCTTATTTTTGTCTCATGGAAAGCAAAGCCAAAGTAGCCCTTCCGTGCATTTTATTGTTCTCTTTCCATTGAGGACAATGTCTCTTTCAAGTTAAGGGGGGTAAGTTATTTTGTGATTATTTTGTTTTGGCTTGCTATTGTTTATTTCTGCGAGTAGAAGAGATGTGTTTTTTTTTTTTAGAAGTTTGAAAAGTGATGATTGATTGATATTTTGTCTGATGAAGACTATTGTTTCATTAGCTTTTGGCATGAATTCGTTGATTCAGATAGGAATTTGAATGATAATCTAAATTGCCTTGCTTCAATTAGTCTCATATCCCGTCATATTTGCCTGTTCCGCATGCTAGATTGATTTGGTTATTCCCAATTCGGTTGTAACACTTAGATTTATTTTCATTGAGAGAAGAGAAATTTTTGTCCAAAAATGATGGAAGCTCTTTCGAAAAGATCCTCCAATGAAAGGACAAAAGCATAGCACTTTGATAACTTGGATGACTTTTATCCTAATATTGACTTAAAGCTTCACTTGACTAAATCTTAAGTCTCTTTGTCTAATATTATGGATGGGTATAGGTTACCATATGGGAAAGGGTGAATAGCTTCCTTCGAGCTCCAATGAATGAGCAAGTTATGTAAATTTCTTAAGTGAGACCGCTGCCCCCCATAGAGATGAAAACCGCCCTGATCTAATTTAGCGAAATTTCCAAGAAAAATATAAAGAAAGTGCTTAGAATTGACAAATCTTGGAGCTTTTGTTTTTGAAAAAGTTCTATCTTCCTTCTTGAATGATTATGACTCTTTGTGTTTATATTGAATTGTTTGAATCAAAGTTTAGCATGTGAGCATTGGAGAATATGGGATTGTGTTCTAAAGGAGATAGGCGAATTAGATGATCATTCAAAAGTCCGTCATTCTGGAAATTTGATAGTAATGCCTCTTGCTTCGCAAATTGAAACTTAAATCTTCATTCTCACCATTCATCATGATCAAACTTCTAATGTTTGTAGGTATCATTTCTGAAAACCTTCACGAGATGCAACTCATCTTCTTTGGGAACTTAGAAATTAATAACTTTTTGTATATCATATTATTCTTTTTGTAATTATATATTTTTGTCTTGCTAAAGGACTAGCAAGAGATAAGTTGAGGGGAGTTGATAAACGCATAATATTGTCATGTATAAGCTCTTTCTAGGAGTCGCTTGACGCGTTTGTTGCATTAATTCTGCCTAATTATCCGCTTATCTCAAGATTAGTGTCTTATTGAGTTTTGTACCTAATATCGTCCCGCTAGGTGTGCTTTTGTTGTGTTTCTCTGTGTTTATAAGCATAAGATACAATGGCCTTCGAAGAATTGATCAAGTGCTAGTCACAAGCTTGCAAAAATGCTGATTTGAAGATTTTGCAGAAGCATGATCGATCATGGGATTCCATAATCGATCATGGTACAAATGGTATTGAGGCAGAGCACCCCATAATCGATCATGGGTTGGCCATGATCGATCATGGCCTAGCGGGGACAGCCACCAACTCCTGCTTTTAGCCTTATTTCGGGGGTTTTGATTTCTAGATATTTTCCCTTGTTTATTTTATTAATAAAAAGTTCTCTCTTAGCTATTATTTTTTAGTCTAGAGGGGGGATATAATTAATTGGATCATCTTAGACCACTTAGGAGTTCTAGAGAGAAGGGAGAGCTCATTGTGTGTTGTTCTTCATTTCTCCATTGTAAGTGCTTAATTTGTAAGAATGATTTCTTCTTCTATAATATTTGTTCTTTCATTTATTATGGAGTAGTCTATTACTAAGGTTACGGAGATGAATCGCGAGATAATTTTCGGTGATTAATGGCTCAATCCATGTTTAAAGTTTGATAAATATTTGTGAATCCTTTGCTTCATCATATCCTCCATTCTTTCTAGCTTTCTAGGTATATTCATATTAGATTAAGACTTTATATGCCTTGTATACTTAGTTCTTGGTTGTTTATGATTATACAACATATTTATATGGTTCTAGAAAGCTTGAAGTTTCTTTCCCCCATTCATGGAGTTCTTGTGTCCTTTTTGTAGAAATTATGAATAGCTCGCAAAAACTCCATAAATGGATTATAAATTTGTTTAGCTTATCTTTGATTCATTTATTGATATATTGAGTGCTTCTTACACTTTATGTGATACTTAGACTCTTTATTTTCTACCATAAGTGATAAATGATGAGATGACAGATTTATCCCATAAACTTCATTCCGTTTCATTGTTAGGATTCACTTTCTAATTTTCATTCTTTAAATCATGAGATTTCATACACTTGCTTTATTTCAAATCTTTTTATGATGAGTTTGTCATAATTATCTCAGATTAGCTTCATTGGGAATGGGTTGCCTTGCTTCACACCCGTAGCTAAGAGGTAGGAATGATAACCTCGTCTTTGGTGGAATGTTGTTTGTCTCTCTCTTGATATAGCTTCAATCCGGGAATGAGTCGCCTAGCGTCGCACCCTTTGCTATTTGAGAGATACACCAACATTCCCCATATCTCGAGAAACCTTGTGTTGAAGTCTTTGTATGAGCTAGTGACCACCGTTTCTTAAATCGTAACTAACCTACACCTACCTTAGTGCTTTATTATTTATTTTCACAACTGTTTTATATTTACGTTGTTCTACAACAAATCCAACTTACACAAAATCAGATAACCATTCAATCCGTAATCCATACCACTCCTTTTCAACTATCCCTGTGGTTCGACACTCGGACTTCTGAGACTATGCTATAACTTGGCATGCCTGCACTTGGGCTATATCGCAACGCGCTTTTCTAGCGTCGCCACCCACATGGAGAAATTGTAGAACTCAACATGGGTATATAAGTAGGGGAAAGTTTCCACATAGTAATGAGGCCTTTTAAGATAAAACCCCACACCTGTGGCCCAAAGGTGTTTAAGTTGGGGACAGTATTGTTACTATGTGCGCGGAGCGGCGGGCCCGACTGTGCCACGGGCCCGACCCAAGTGCCGGCAGGCACAACAAGTGAGATAGGTAAAATACCCTCTCCATCCTAAAGAAGAGAGTCCATATTTTGCTTTTCCACTTCCGATGATAAAATGTAAAAATTCCCTTTAAGTATCGCAAATAATTATAGAACAAGAAAAAAAATCATCAAACAGTTTCCCTTTTTGTTTTGCTTAAAAGGGTTCGAGGCTTTGAGAAATATAAACAGAAAGAGGACCTAAAAGCACATTTGAGGTCTCTTCAGCAATTGACTGAGTAAATGGTTAAAAAAACTGCATGTTAAATCTAGATTTGGAGATTTGGATTAAGGGTAGGCAAAAAAAATGCCCTAATTTATAATGAAACTTAAAATAACATTACAAAAGAGACCTCACAATATAATTCAATAGGTGTTTAAACTTACCCTGGATAACAACTAAACACAGTGTCAAATGGCAAAGGTCTCATCAAGTAAACTAATGTGAAAGTTCTGCAATAGTTGTATGCTTTTTGAAATAGAATTATTAACAACGGATCATGCAGCTTCTTTAAAGAAACAATGTTAAAAAAAATGCATCTTCGGAGACCCAAAAGGATGTATAGGAACTAGTGTTTACAATCTGCCCACACATGCAAACCAAAAACCACCACCACCTAAGGAGGACAATGGGTTGGGTCTGCGTTAGGCTTGGCCAAACCAAAACCTATCCCAAAGTAGTGTTTACTTCAAGAAAAACCCAAACCCTCTCCTACCCCTCCACACATAGCGACAAAAAAAAATCTGCCTAATTAAACTCCTGAAAGGAAGAACCTATGCTCAAGTACCAATACGTGGCACCCAAAAACCCTTTAGACATTAAAGGGTTATTAGACAAAATCCTAGTCCCCCCCCCCCCTTCTTCAAAAAAAAAATTAGAAAAAAATAGTAAAATAAATAACCCAACACAAGAAATAAATAACTCTAGAGCTTTCCTACAAGCTAATTGTTGCTCACAAAATTTCCTCAACGTTACAAAGATGTAATAAGTAGTGATGAAATGGCATGAACAAGGTCCTGGTAGATATAAATCGTCCTTTCTCTCGTAAACTTACTTAAAATTGGTTACGAACTGATAAAAATTAATTGTATTTAATTAAAAATATATTGTAACAGATAATCAATTCATGACATACAGTCAGCACAAGTCAAATCAATGTACCCTTTTTTTCAGACTATGGCCTCATACAATATTCCACTTCGGCAGTCAACTAAATATCCAACAAACTAATCGTTGTTCACTACATTTCATTAAAAATTTAAGAGAAAATAAATACTTTATTCATGAAATGCCATGAACACCATCAAATTGTAGCCATTTGTTTTACAAGCACAATGTTGTTCTTTAATCACATAACTTTCTTCTATCACCTAAATATCCTACAAACTAATCATTGTTCATGACATTTCATCAAAAGAGTAAGGTAAAAACTATAGTTGATTGATGAAATGCCATGAACACGATCAGATTGTAACCATATGTTTTACACAGGAGAGATGGGCCCCAAAATCACATAAATTTTCTTCTATCACATAAATATCCGACAAACTAATCATTGTTCATGGCATTTAATCAAAAAAGCAAGGTAAAAGAAATACTTGATTCATAAAATGCCATGAACACGATGAGAATGTAGCCATTTGTTTTACAAGGCAGAGTTGGGCCCCACATGTTGTTCAGAAAATTTATTCCATCACCTAAATATCATACAAACTAATCGTTGTTCACGACATTTCATCAAAAAAACAAGGTAAAAGAAATACTTGATTCACAAAATGCCATGAACACGATCTGATTGTAGCCATATCTTTTACAATGGAGAGATGGGCCCCAAGTGTTGTTCTTCAATCAAATTAATTTTCTTTATTTGAATTTAAGTAATCTGTTTTAAGAGAAGGCCATGGCCATTCGTTCACTACATAGTCCTATACATAGTCCTTCAACAAATTTTGAATTATCGGCCATAAACCAATTAGTCCTTTTTTGGTATGCTTATAATGACACTTTCTTTTGGTATGTTCTTAATGAAATAATACTTTTAATTATAAACCGAATAAAGCAAAAACCAAATTTCGTTAGCCTTAAATGTCTAAAAGTAATGATGAGTTTTGAATCTTTAAAATTGTTTAATCATCAACTCCATTTACTTCTCATGCGAACAATGATTCATTTTTTTTATGAACAATTAATT
Source organism: Lonicera japonica (assembly GCA_021464415.1). Taxonomy (NCBI): domain Eukaryota; kingdom Viridiplantae; phylum Streptophyta; class Magnoliopsida; order Dipsacales; family Caprifoliaceae; genus Lonicera; species Lonicera japonica. The sequence goes on from JAKCWG010000374.1 coordinate 46,382, forward strand.
AGGGTTTTCTTTTTTCAAGTATAGAAAGATTTATTTCCACTCAAGTCAATCCATCAAATGCATGTTCTTAGTTACCTCCATTTCAATGGTCCCAGATACAACTATTTTTGAAACATGACCGGTCTCAATAATAAGGAAACACATTAATTACTTTTTTTTTATAAGGATCACAACATGTAACTAATAAAGAACATATTCTTATAAAAGTCCCCCCCTTCTGTATCTTAATATGCTTAATTGGTACCCTTAGAGTATATATTAACATATTTCATTTTCTTATACATAACTCGGTTTGGTTCGGTTTTGGATTAGCTAGCACCAAACCCTAACCAAACTATTCGATTTTGGTTTAGTTTTCCCATTTTCTGTTGTTTATTTTCAGTTCAGGGTTTTACAATTCAGTCTGGATCGGTTCGGTCCATTCGGTCAGTTTTTAGATTGACCTTAACACCCCTAAGGTCAAGTACATACAGGATCATCCAAGAGACTAGATGCAATTCGCTCCAGATATTCAAACATCTGATAATCAAGAACAACCATAACTATAATCACATCTTCACCCTCCATGGGCTTTCTATCACTAGGTTGACCATAAAGTCATAGAAGAGTCGGTTCATACAAATATTTAAATTCATAAAATACTATAATCATCGTATAATGTTCTATATTTTCGGTTGAAACTCCTACTATTACAAGCAGTAACGCATATCCTTTGAATCGTATGAATTTATTTACCTGGCAAATCCTAAAGGGGCATCTTTCCGTTTATATTTCAAAAGTATAGCAACACTAGCATCTGGATAGATGTCTTTAACTCTCTAACGGTAAAAATTCGAGTATGTTATTAGTTCTAGAAGTATTATAACTGTAATATCAATAGTTTGCTACAATCCAAATATCTCGCTAATATTCGCTAACAAACCTTTTTACGTAATTCCTTTTTAACCTCATTAAAACTCAAACGGGAATATGTTTGAAACATTTAAGGGCTTTTTTGACTTTTTCCACCATTTTATATGCAAAATTAGACTTACCCTCCTTTTTCATAATTATTAGACTTTGCTCTTGCAAGCAAGGTAAATCCCAAAGAAATAAATAAAAATGGGGGCTTAAATCAAAGGACTACAATTATGGAAACTTAAATGTCTATTTTCACATTAAGATCACGGAGCAAAGTCAAACAGTTCGCAGTTATGAGTAAGTTCCAATCCAAATTAAAGAGCTGAAAGAAGTTTCTAGCTAACCTTACTTGTGGTTTCCTCTATGAGGGTATCAACATAAACCCTTGACAATTCCCAAAGTTCAGCTTGATCACCTTCATCATCAAGAAACTGCAACTGGAGGATCAAGAGCTCAACCTGTGGAAAAGGGTATCAAAATTGTGTACTAAAAAGTAAAAACAGAAAAAACACACTTTTACTGGAATTAAAACCAAGACTGATATGATAAGAAAAATCCCTAAAGCTTTTGAAAGACATTGGATCTTACTACCTAATCTACAACGAGGTTTAAATTAACAGTTCTCCTCATAGATAAAAAGTTCATACCGAGGTTTTTTTATATTTTCCTTTTTGGTATAACAGAGAAAATCAATAACAAGGACTAACAAGAGATACGAATATACATGCATTAGTTCTGAAACTTAAATGCATTGAGATATGAATTTTTCTAACTTTGTATCTCCAAGTATATATAACATAAATATGGGGCGCATTGTCTAGTTTTTTTTAATGTTCTCCTTCGACATAACCCACTGCTTTTATGTAACTCTTTGAGATTATCCCGCATGCATGGTGCAAAATCTAACGATTATGAAAACATGGGGTACATCTAAGTTCGCATATGAAATCTGGGGAAAAGTAAAAACAGCCCTCAAGAAATAGGAACTCAAGCTAAAGAACTCGGGAAGGCCTCACCCTGATTTTTATGTTCATATTATACTAATAACAAACTCCGTAATCCACAAGTTAGCCACCAAATAGCATTCAAGGAAGTGTAAGCCTGAGTCTTTTTTAAAACATACAATGGTTCTTATTCCTCCTGAGTGAATGTCTAACTGCAACCTCCAAATTAGAAGGCAAGTAACTAAAACACAAATTGCAACAAAAGTCGGATCCCATTTTCTCAACTGCATTGACATAATTAAATATATGCAGACCAACAAATCAGACATGTACAAGTCCACCAAAAAAAAGCACAAAACATGCAGTTCGGCTCATACCGCATACAAATATTTTTATATAAAATATGCAATGACATCCAGCTGATATCAACTTGTCAATTAAATTTGGAATGCAATTGTATTATTATCAATATTTATTACTTATAAGTATTCAATTAGGTGTTAATTTAATGATCCCTTGATTATGGGATTGTGTAGATTTTTGTTGCTTTTTTGCTTTAATTTAGTTCTCATATTTGGATTCTAATTACACCTCGTATATTAATGTACGGCTTCACTATCAATTCGAGTAAGCTCAACCAATAACTTGGAAGGTTTTATCCCTCCTTTTAACCCCTGTTTTTGGCTATTCCCTTATTAGTACTCTAATGGTCGAAGGCCCCTCGAGTGTGTTCGGAAGCATATTTCCTGGACTGTTGTGGCACTTTTTTGGCATTTTCTCTTCATCTCTTTCTATATTTGAGATTATATCATGCCCTTACTTTTTCTATAGTAATGTAACTTATGCAAGCTACGTTGGATCTAAAATTGATGGTCAATAAAGATTCGGCTTATGTAATTTCTATGGTAATTATTAATTATTCAATCTCATGAAAAAAGTAAAAAGCAATATGCAGTTTCTACACTTCTGCAGAAGCTGGATACTAGTGAGTTCCTTTGGGTTTTTGATGCCCTGAATCAAAAATGATTGCCCGAAGCAAGTCTAGTGAAAGAAATGTGACTAAGGAGCAATTGGACGTCCAAAACTCATTCAGACAATCCAAATTGTGTTGCGACTATACACGCATACATATTATATATAATAGGACCCTTGGAATCTATCTGTATTATAAAAGTATGCTCATAATTGAATTTGACCACTCAAAGCCACGAAGGAGAATAAATCACCCTTACAAATAGTTTAATTAGGCCATCCAATACATGGTGCAATTAAGCACTAAAGTCCAATCAAACTAATTGGATGTGCAAGAGGTGTTCAAAACATAAAAATCATCCCAAGTCTAGAACTCACTACCCAAAGTGCAACTATGGGAGGATTTATCGGGCTATGGAGGCACCGGTGTTACAGGATTCGACGTACACTTTATAAGAAGTGGGATTTAGTCAGACGAAATTTTTTTAGTTATTTTGGAAAATTAGTCTGCTTTCGAACTCATTCTTCACTTCTTCAATAAAGGAATATACATGTAGAGGTGGATATATATTTCATTAAGGAAAAAGTCCACCCAAGAATTCACAAATCCTGCTTTGTTCCCCGATCCAATTTTTTTTCGATTTGTTTACATAATTAGTGGGTCATATCCCTCATTCATCCCTATAAGTTGCTTAGTACTCATAGTACTACTTTGCCTTTGATATTTTGTAAGAAAACGCTAATTTCAACCTAATCAATGATAAAGGATACAAATTATTTTCTACTATGAGATTTGGTAGGTTTCTTATATCCCAAAAACGAATCTGGCACTATTCTTTTGAGACATCTTGTAAAAGAACCCTTGATTGTGGACTCGCATAGGTTTCAGTGCTTTATGCAATCGTTGATTTGGTTTCCATATTTGTATTACAAAACTTTCTATCTATAGGCATAAAGGGCAATGCTCTTTAAAACTAGCACAAATGGAGTACCACAGTAGCTGATACTAAAGAAATAGAAATGTGTTGATATCTAATATCGAAAACGATTATGAACTCCCTTCTTCTAAAATTAAAAGCCGTTATTTCACTTTCACACTAATTAAGAAAACACCAATTTCAACGTTACACGTGATAAAGAACAAAACTTTTGTAATTGTTGTGTGATTTGGTATAAATTGATTTTCAAAATTGACTCATAATTATTATTTTAATACAAGGACAAACAAAAGGGAATAGTTCGGTTTATTAGTTTCGCAATTCACATGCTCGTAAACAACATTAAATGATTAACCATTAATGGGAAAATTGAGCACCACATAATATCTCTAATTTTTTCCATCTCTGCAATTTTCCCTATTCCTTGCTAAAGCAATCAACACCCACAAAACATGCACAAGCATACATAGATAAATGTTTGCAAATATTATCTCGTCTTAAATTAATAATTGATTGGCTAGTGTGTGAGATTCACTCTTTTCAGTTCACTCATGTTCCAATGTAGTGATTACACGTCATCGTTTGAGTCACTTTTGTTAGTTATATCCTAGTTTTTTAAGCTGGTTTTATACTCATGGGCATAAATGTTATTAGAGCAGTAGCCATGCCGAGAGTGGGACCAGAAATAGTTTGGCCAACTATATCATCTCGGGTATACGACCGGACATAGTTGACTAGCTACAACTCATACTATTTACAGCGAAGGCGTGACCTAGGGAACACTTAGAAAATTAGGAATTTAGGGAGCAGAAATTTTCTGAGTTATTTTCTGATAATTAGTCTACTTTCGAACCCAGTTCTTTAGTTCTTCAATATAGGGATATACATGTAGAGCTGGATATACATTTCATTAAGGAAAGAGTCCGCCCAAGAATTCTCAGGTCCTACTTTGTTCCTCAATCCAAAAGCTTTTTGATTAGTTAACAAAATTAGTTAGTCCAGTCCCTTATTCATCCCTATAAGTTGCTTTGCACACATAGTCCCACTTTAACTTTGATATTTTGTAAGAGGACACCATTTCAAGCTACTCAATGATCAAAGATACAACTTAATTTCTACTATGAGATTTGGTACGTTACTTATATCCCAAAAATGAAAGGGAGACTACTCTTTTGAGACATCCTGTATAAGAAGCCTTGATTGTGGACTCGCATATGGTTTTTCAGCTTTATGGAATCGTTGATTTGGTTTCCAAATCTATAGAAATCAAGGATAATGGTATTTCCATACTAGCACATATGGAGTACCATAGGAGCTGATACTGAGAAACAGGAACGGTCGGTAAAGAACAATACCTATGAAACAATTGTGTGATTTGGTATAAGTTGATTTCCAAAATTGACTCCTGATCATTATTTTAATAGTAGGACAAAAAAATGAATAGATTGGTTGATTAGTTTCGCAATTCACATGCTCATGAACAATATCAAATGATTAACCATGAGTGGGAGATTTGAGTGCCACATAATATCTCTAAATTTTTCTATTTCTACAATTTTCTTTATACCTTGCTAAAGTAAGCAATACCCACAAAACATGAAGATGCATACATAGATAAACGTTTGCGACTATTATCTCGGCTTAATTATATTGCACCCAGGGGTGTTGTCAAAAATCCGAAAACCGAACGAACGAACCGAACCGATCCGTTGCGATCCGAAATTTCCCGAACCGAAAAAAAATCCGAAACCGATTGATTTGGGTTGGTATGCATTGGGGATTCGGGGTCCCCGAATTGGACCGAAAAAACTGAATCTTTTAAAAAAGAAAAAATTGCTAACTTAATGTAATTACTTAAGTTGTCTTACAATACGTTGAAAAAAAAAGGAAACTTTCTTACAACATTTACATTATATAAATAACCCAACCCTATGGATTATTTTCATTTACAAATAATTACTTAAGCTAATTATTAAAATAAATACATTATATAATTTTTTTGTAGCGCCTTTTGAGTGAATTTATATTTTTAGTGCAATTTTGAACTAAAGTTTAACAATACAAAAAAAACCGAATGAGACCAAACCAGACCGAAACCAAATAATTTGGGGAGGGTTTGGGTTTCATAGGTACGAAAACCGAACAGAACCGAAACCGAACTATAAAGTTTGGGGAGGTTTGGGGTACCCTAGTTTTTACCCCGACCGAAACCGAAAACACCCCTAATTGCACCCATTTGTTTCATATGGGAAAGATGGGCCCCACATGTTATTCTTCAATCACATCAACTTTCTTCTATCGCCTAAACGTCCTACAAACTAATCATTGTTCACGACATTTCATCTAAAAAGCAAGGTAAAGACAAACTTAATTCATGAAATGCCATGAACACGATCTGATTGAAGCCAATTTTTACAAGGAAGAGACGGGCCCCACGTGCTATTCTTCACTCACATGAATTTTCTTCAATTGAATTTAAGTAATCTGTTTAAAGGGAATGCCATGGCCATTGATTCACTACATTGTCCTATATATACTGCTTCAACATGGTCTGAAGTATCAGCTGGAAACCAATGTCTTATTTCTAAATTTTTCTATTTATGCAGTTTTCCATGTACCGTGCTAAAGCAAGCTATACCCACAAAGCATGCACATGCGTACATGTATAAACATTTGTGAATATTATCCCGACTTAAATTAATAGTTCATTGGTTAGTGTGTGAGATTCACACTTTTATCACTTCACTCACTAACCAATGCAGTGATTACACGACATCATTTCAATTTTTAGTTCCAACCTAGTCTTTGAAACCAGTTTTGTACTCATGGACATGAATGGTATCAAAACAGTAACTATGACAACTATGGGATCAGACATAGTTCAGCCAACTATATCATCTCAGGTATAGGACCAAACTTAGTTGACTAGTTACAGCTCAGACCATCTATGGGGAAGAGGCGACGTAGGGAACTCCTATAGAGCTTTTCGCGCATGGATCGTCCCTTGTGGATCTAGAGTGGGCCCTAGTGAGTTTGCCTTTTTTTGCTCAGAATAAATTGTTACCTAGGCACTTGACTCACATTTCCCGCAATCCCTTTTTTTTAATGTTAATAACAAGATTATATAGCGGTAGCAAATGCTAATGCCAAAGTACTTTCGATTTTGACACAGCAAACAATGGATTGAGTGATTATATGCTATGCAATAAAATTGACATAATTTTCTGACGAACGCCAACATTGCTTCAAAATTACCATTTCCCTATTATGGCTGATCCAATATTACTTGTTCATAATACACTCTGGAATACACATGCTAATACATTTTGAAATAAGATTCAATTGTACTGTCAAAGTATCCAAAACAAAGTTCTATTGACTTTGAGATACACATTCCCTTTCTTTTCTTTTCTTTTTTCTTTGGGATACATTGAGATATAATTTTTCCAACCTGTGAAATATACATAGAAAGATCATACAAATTTCATTTTGAAATGAGTTTCATGAATCTATTCTGCAAAGATAAGATGCTTCCCGCTTGACTGAAAAATAACGGCCTGACCCCTCTTCCGAATTCCCTTCAACATCTCCGAATATTATCTGCAAATGATTGAAAAGGGAAACATATGCACAAATTTCAGTTTTTAACGGTCCGAGTTATAGAATTAAGCTAATTTACTTGTAGGAGTAAAAGAAAATTACATCTTGGACAAGTGCAAGTTAAAACTGATTGTTAGAGAAACTAAATCTCACTAAGAATTTATATTGATAGTTTCGTTTGCACCTATTAATGTGTAATACGATTAAAATTTTCAACCAATTATTTTAGGTAATTTCATATTTGTCATTGTTCTTTTTCTTACTAAGATATTAATGTATATTAAAACAACGATAAAATTGTCTTAAAACTATGTATTTTTAGCCTTCAGTACTTCTTTGGTTCAAGTTTTTGTTCATTCCTACAATCCAAAATGGTAATTTTGCATGGAAAATTTGAACCTCATGTGATTTAACCTCTAGACATGAATTATAATAGACTTTTACAGTGAATTAGCCAATTTAGGATTCTATGAACAAACTAAAACTTGAACAAAAGTGATAAACGCTTAATATTGTCATTCATATGCTCATTTTCGGAGTTGTTTGACGCGTTTATTTCTCTAAAACTACTCGGTTTGCCAACTTATTTCGCGATTAGTCTCGTAGCACTTTTGTATTTAACAATGCTTGGAAAGGCACATTTTGTGTTTATTTTGGTGTCTTTAGATTTCAAGAAATATTGTATTTAATACAATGGTGGAATTTTCCATGGACAAAAGGAATCCAAGAAAGTGGAAGCCTCCATGCTATTAAAGAGAGAAAGTGGAAGTCTCCATGCTATTAAAGAGAGAAAGTGGAAGCCTCCAAAAAGTAGCACTAAGAGTCAAAGAAAGTTTGAGTAACAACCTGAATTTAGAGGCTAACTCAACTAAACAAATTAAGAATATTCCAATGGTTTCGTTCTCCGTTCGGTGATTAGCAATGAGGCACTTAACCATAACCCACCCACCCTACCAAAGACACCCAGCCGGTAGCCTAAAATAAAAATGAACAAATAGTAAAAAATCTAAATTGGACTCTTAATTGAGATGCCCCAAAATGGAAAGGATGATCCTTAATTTGAGATGGAGGGGAGCATAACATATATAACGAAGTGTCCACATATGCTTTATATCAGTGGCTTAGATCATCCATAGGAGTGTTAAATTTGTATGGTGAGTAGTAAAAAATTATCCAATTAATCTGGAACGGACTAGAGGTGTCCGTCTAATGAGACTCAAACAAACAACTTATATACATTTGAAGTATGTTTGAGTCCCAAACGGTAATAGTTGTTCGTATGCTTATGAACCTTGCCAAACCTAACTTTATTCTTGGCCTAATGTGAGAATCCGGACCCGCGACCCGAGAGGCGTCCTCGTTCTCGGTTTTAAAGGAAAAACGTGTTTTGTAGAGTCGCCAGTTTGTTTTACAAGAAAACAAACAAAAGATCGTACAAAGGATAATTTGAAAACAAATTATCTTTCATACGTTTGAAACCAGAGATTTACTTTAAAAATTTACTTTGCTAGGGTTCGGGAACTACATTACGAATTAGGAAGGTGTTAGGCACCCAATTCGCCCTTTCGGTCTCTTAATGGATCATGCATCTAATTCATATTTTTAGATATCTTGCAAGTAGTTCGAATGGTTTTCGGAATAGTCCTTTTCCGGATAAATTTAATTTAAAACAATATTTTGAAATCAGACTCGAGCTTTGCGAGCGCCTACGTATTCATTCGTAGAATGAAATCAGAGTCTCGTAGTTCCATTTGTTTGGAAACTGTTTTTGTATTTTTTGTTTGTTTTGAAAACGTGTCAAAACGGATTTTAGTTTTCTTGTAAAGTTTTAGAAAGGATTTATTTTGAAAGCAGTAAACTTCTTTGCAAGTTATCTAATTTTCAGAATTAAAAACAATATTTAAATGCAGTATTGAAATCAGTAGAGTGACAGAAAGACGTACCTGGTGCGCCTGAAGAAGAAATAAGAACCTTGCCTTGATTTCCTTCTTTCTCTCTCTAGACTTTCTCTCTCTAGAACTTTCTCTCTCAGAATTTCTCTAAAATGACTTTCTGATAATTTTGACAGAGTTTCTACTTGCTAAAAACACTATTGAGTGTTGATGATCTCAAATGAGAGCCCAAAGGTCCTATTTATAGGGAAAAAAATCCGCCAAAAACGCTCCAAAAGAGGCCAACCGCAGGGGGTAGCCGCAGGGGGTGCGGCTAGGGCGTGCGACTAGGTGCCAGCCGTACGGTTGGGAGCCAACCGTGCGGCTAGGGGGCGTGCGGCTAGGTGCCAACCGTACGGTTGGGAGCCAACCGTGCGGTTGGGGTATGCGGCTAGGAGGCAACTGTGCGGCTAGGGCGTGCGGCTCAGGCTTGCGACTCGAAGCCAACCATACGGTTGGGAGCCAACCGTGCGGTTGGGGGGCGTGCGGCTGGCTATAAAAAAAACACAATTTTTCTAACGGGGCGCTGCCCCGCACCCCGCGACCTGACCGGGCAGGTCGATCCCCGTCCTGGTAAGCGAAGTGGCAACAAGGTTGTGGTTAATTCCTAACGCGCCCGAAAATCAAGATTTTTCCTAACGGTCTCCTGTATGCATGACGACTCAAGACTTGATGCGGAATGCTTGTTTGTATGAAAACCAAATTCATACGAGAGTCGTGGATTGGGGTGTTCACACCTAATATACAACACAATACATGTTTATCCTTCTCATCTTACAAATTTCAACTCGTGTGGATGCTCTTAGTGAGATAGGTAAAATACCATCTCCATCCCAAAGAAGATAGTCCATATTTTTCTTTTCCACTTCCGATGATAAATGTTAATTTAAAGCGTAACCAATGGTTACTCCCATAATATTTATTGCATTGATTATCTCCCGAAAAAGAAATTAAACTCTTCATTTAAGACGGAAGGAGTACTTGGGAGAAACTAATTACCTCAAGGGCTTCCGCATCAAGACGTCTTATTAGTTCCTTGGCAAGAAGATATAACCCGTACTTTCATTCCACCGCAATCGTCATCATTCGTTTGCTTATTTCACCGTGAGTGGTGACATCTTGGATTATGGAGCCTCGTAAAGTTCTAGCTCATCTTATTAGTCATATTAGGGTACTTACACTTGTGTGAGTTATCATTCAGTGATTCGAGTGGTCCGAATCGATTTCAGGTTGTAAATGGTAAGTTTCGGTCTTACGCGATTCAAGGTTTTTAGCTAAATTTGGAGCTACATAACTTCCCCGTCTCTTATCTGATTTAATCTTCGTTTACTCCTATGTTTAATTTTCATACCATTCTATAACTTTCATGTTTTGATCGAAAGCTAATTCACACTCCTCGTTGGTCAAAACAGCGACCGAAGCAGGCCGATTAGTAAAATCTGGTCATTCGGTAGTGTTTCGGCAAAGCGCTATCTTCAGAGGATTTCTGGGAATTATCCATCCATAATTTGGAGAGCTTCCTCTTACAAAGTTGTAGATCTTTGAATTAGTTTTTCGTGGACATAAAGATCACCCCAATCCTAGTTCCGAGCAAGAAGTTATGACTAAAATACCAACAGTGGTCAATGCTGTGGGAAACAAGCTTTGGCCGAGAGCTCCCAATATCGATCTTGGGAGGTCCAAGATTGATCTTGGAGCCCTATGTGTCAAATTTTAACCCCTTTTAACCCTATTTTCTCACCATTTACCACCCCTAAACACCGAATTTGACCCATACACCCCCACAACACCTCAAGAGAGTTCTAGAGAAAGAGACTGAGAGATTCTTGAGGGATTTGTGAGGCTCCATCATTTTGATGCAAGATTTGAGCTTGTTTGTTACTATTTATCATCTCCTTCATTAATTTCCACCATTGGAGCACAAGGGAGAGCTTGAAGCTTGAAGTTCTAGCCACCAAATCTTGTCCTAGCACTCAAATCTTGTGGATTATCAACAATAGAGGTGGGAACCCTTATATTAAACTTGTTTTTCAAACTATTATGTGTTGCACTAGAGATTTCTATTATGAATTGGTATTTTTCATGAACCCCTAGGCTTGTTGCATCCTCATGTGGGTTTGGTTGAATGAGAGTTAAATTAGTGGTGTGAATGGGTAAATTATCACACAAACTTCATGTATGAGTAATTTATTTCATGTTATGAGCCATAAATTTGCATCTACATATCATATCCATTTAGTAACTAGGTGATGAACTATGAGATTGAGAATTTGGGGTTTGTGTCTAATAAATGGTTGGTATTGGTATAATATAACCTCTATTGCATGATTTAAAATGTAGATCCATGTTTTAGTTCGTATACGCAACGATTTTTATGAAACCCGTCTCGTAGTTATATGTATGACCTATAGTTTGGGGGGTTTTGGATTGGTGCCTTAAGGATACTTGATTGTGGTATATAAATGATGAGTCTACCTAGATATGTTATCAGTTACAACTATAATGTCATTACCAAAGAAACTCCAGCTATATGAGATCAAAGTATTCAATAAGTTGCATTTGCAATAGTAATATCCTTACGCTCTCTCTATCTCAAATTAAAAGCCCCACTTTCCTTATGGGACATCTCGAATTAGAGCCCCCGTATCTAAATTAAGATATGTTATCATCTAATCAATTATACTAATCAAGCTCTACCTCTTATTATAGTGTGTGCTTCCGGGGGGGCACGCATGCAAGAAGGAAGTTTGAGCTTGATGCAAATGGCTAAAATATCTTCTTCTTTATATGATTTTCAAACAAAGAAAAAGTTATTCTATGTATCAATCCTTACATCTCCTACTACCGGTGGGGTGACAGCCAGTTTTGGTATGTTGGGGGATGTCATTGTTGCCGAACCCGATGCCTATATTGCATTTGCGGGTAAAAGGGTAATTAGCATAAAAGGGTCCATTTAATCTGCACTATGTCCATAACAAGTTGAAATAATTTAACAAAAGTATTATTGTTCAAATTAGTGCAATGACATAGAAAAATACGGAAAAGTTACCTAAGAAAGTATTGGCGTAAGTTCCTAACATTGAATCCAACCCCAACATCCTCACTGACAAGGCGCGGGTTCCACATGATGAGAGGCCTTGGCTAATAACAAATATCATTTGGAATATTATGAGTAAAATTCATCCTTCCTAACTTGAGGTGCACAAAAATCAAAGCTTGTCAAAATAGACTCGAAAAGACTTAAATTTCCATGTAGCATCAAAAGAACAATAATACGGGTGTGAAATGTAAAACATGACAGGTGATCATATTGGCATTCTTTGCTCTGCTACGAGCACTCGAAATACATTTATGTTACGGTACGATAATAAATGGAATGTTAGAAGCGGACCTTCTTCTTATGTTCTCAATGCACAAATAAGGCACCATTACGTTTGCCTAAATAGTAAATAGTCCAAACTCTAAACTTATCACTGTTTAATAGAACCAATAATATAAAATATCCGGGTGGGTGCAAAAAAATCAAAAAATAAATATAAACATATGCAAATGTTTATTTCCTTACTTTTCGGTCTAGAATGCTAGAAGCAACTTCTTTGTAAATCAAGAAACTCAAATTAGCATTCTGAGAATCGCGTGTGACTTCGACCTATGTTTAGTACTCCCTCCTTCCCAAATAAGAATATACAATTCTCTTTTTTTGGACATGATCGATGTATGATATCATAGGATAATAAACAAGTTTTGTTCTTAACTATTAAGGATGATATTCATTACGGCTCTTTCTTCGAACAGTTTAAACTTTTGAGAGAGATGGTTCCTAACATGGTATCAGAGCTTGGTTTTCTAGGAGGTCCAAGGTTCAAGCCCTGGCAACTCCATCCCACATTTGTTAATCCGAAATTCAAAATTTTCCAAAATTCAAAATTTGTCTACTCTTAATCTGGGTCGGGGGTACTAATTTATTGTAGAGATCAATAAGCATATATTTCTTGCTATAGGAGAAAAATATTCCTAGAAACTATTTTGTGTCTGTTCCTTTTATTTTATTTATTTCCACTAAAAATACTACTATGTATAGTGTAAAACTATCTTTTCGAAAAAGCATATTTCTGACAAAAGAATAATAAGGTCACGTACAGGATCATCCGAGAGACTTCATGCAATTCGCTTCACATATTCCAACATCTGATAATCAGGAATAACCATAACTATAATCTCATCTTCACTCTCCACAGGCTTTCTGTCACTTAGGCTAAATAAAAAGTCATAGAAAAGTCATAATATCTACCCTCATAGAATACTAAAATCATCGCACATAATATTCTACATTTTCAGTTGAAACTCCTATTGTTATAGCAAGTAACGCATATCCTTCGAATCATATGTTTATTTACCTGGCAAATCCGAAAGTAGCATCTTTCCATTTATATTTCAAAAGTGCAGCAGCACCAGCATCCGGATATATGGCTTTAACTCTCTTATGAATGTGTTATTAGTTGAAGAAATATTATAAGGGTTATATTGATAGTTTGCTACTGTCCAAATATCTCATTAATATTTGTGAATAAACCTTTTTGCGTGTTAGAATCCCTCCTTACACAAACATGAAAATGTTTGCAAAATTAGACTTACCCTTCTTTTTCATAATCATTAGACTTTGCCCCGGCACGCATGGTAAATATCAAAGAAATAAATAAAAATGGGGGCTTAAGTCAAAGGATTACGTTAACAAATTAGACATTGCCCCCCATTTTTACGTAATTCTTTGAGACATTCTCATGTACGTAGGCGCAAATTCTAACGATTATGGAAACTAAGATGTCTAATTTCGCATTAAGATCAGGGGGCAGAGTCAAACAGTTTGCAGTTATGAGTAAGGTCCAATCCAAATTAAAGATTTGAAAGAAGTAGCCAGCTAACCTCACATCCGGTTACTGCTATAAGGGTATCCACAAAAACCATCGACAGTTCCCAGAGTTCAGCTTGGGCACCTTCATCATCGAGAAACTGCAACTGTGGGATCAAAAGCTCAACCTGTAGAAAAGAATATTAGAAAAATTAAACTAAAAAAAGAAAGAAGAAGAATTACTGACAAGATTGGCAAAATCCCAAAAACTTTCATGAGCCATTGGATCTTACTACCTGATCACACGCCCCCTCGTGGACAAAAAGTTCATACTGAGGTTTTTATCTTTTTTCCTTTTTGGTATAACAGAGAAACTTATTAGCAGGGATTAAAAAGAGATATTCCCAATCTATACCAAAAATCAGGCTAGACCATTGTATGGAAGCAAAATCTAATGGACTATTCTGACATTCCCCGAATTATATGCGAAATTAGACTTACCCCTGTTGCCGTAATCAGTAGCCTTTGTCCTTGCACGTGGGAGAGTCTCAAAGATTTTCATATACAGGGGGTTAAATTTGAGGATTACACTAAGAAAAAATGAGACATTGCCCCCCACTTTTACGTAATTTTATGAGATTCCCCACATACAAGAGACAAAGTCTAATGATTATGAAAACAAGGGGAAGTCTAAATTTGCATTAAAAATACGGGGCAAAGTCCGAAAAAGCCCTAATCTAATTATGCATGCATGAGTTCTGAAAATGAATTGCAATAAGAAATAGGAGTTTAAACTCAAGAAGAGCTAGCCCACATGCCCAGGGAGAATCAATTTGATTTATGTTCATATAATATAATACAAAAAACGAACTCCAATATCTATAACTTAGCCACCAAATAAGCATTCAAGAAAGTGTAAAGACTCAACATACAATGGCTCTCATTCCTCCAGAAGTCACAAAAGTTGCGGCTGCTTCACTTGACTGTCTAACGGCGCCCTCCAAATCAGAAGGCAAGCAACTGAAAACACAAATTGCAGCAAAAGTCAATTCCCATTTTCTCAATTGCATTAACGTAATCAAAGATATGCAGACCAACAAACGAAAGGGGCACTAGACATACTAATATCTACCTGCTTGCTAAATTTCTTGCTTTCAGCAGATTGATATAGCTTACAGGAATGAACAGAAGTAGGAATTATTTTGCAATACCATTTTCCCCTGTCCCATTTTTCAGGAAAACTCTAATCAAGGATTAGAGCAAAATTTTGATTGGGAAATGGTAATTGTGGGTTACACAACTGGAACTGTCCACTTTGATGGATTTGAAACTGCCCCTCACAGGGCTAGAGCCTGCATCTCCACCCATTCTCGAGCCCTCTCCTCTGAATACTTGTTTTTTCTTTGGACCTGCTAGAGCTCTTGCGTAATACTCCATTTTTAATGACAGAATGAAACTCGCCACCTCCTCAGTTTCAAACCTGCAATCTTTCGCCTACGAGAGGGGTGCACTTACCATTGAGCTAAAATGATCCCTTGTTTATGGGATTGTGTAGATGTTTGCTGCTATTGATATCTTCAATTTGGTTTCCATATTTGGATTCTAAACTTTGTATATAAATATAAGCGTTGGCTCTCAATTTGAGTAAGCCCAAGTAGTACCTTCAAGGGTTTTGTTCTTCCCTTGACCCTTGCAAACCCTTGTTTTGGGGAATTCCCCTAGTACACTAATAGTCTAAAGTCCTTTCGTATATTTTTGTTGTGAGTGGGCTGCCAGTGTGTTCGGCAGCATATTTTTTTGATGGTTGTGTCATTTTTCCGGCATTTTCTCTTCCTCTCTTTCTATATTTCAGATTATATCATGCCCTTACTTTTTCTATTATAATGTCACTCATATTTCAGATTATATCCGGCTTATGTAATTTCTATGACAATTAGTAAACATTCAATATCATGGAAAAGTAAGAAGCAATATGCAGTTTCTAGATCTTCAGCATAAGCTGGATACCGAACTGTGGGTCAGGGTGCTTGTGAGGTTTGACCGAGACTTTATAAGAAGTGGGATTTAGTGAGAAGCAATTTTCTGGTTGTTTTCTGCAAATAAGTCTGCTTGCAAACTCAGTTCTTCCTTGGAATAGACATGTAGACAGGATACACATTTCATTAAGGAGAAAGTTCGCCCACGAATTGTCTAAGTCCTACTTTGTTCCACCCTCCAAAAGTTTTTCGAATTGTTTACAGAATCGGTTGGTCCAGCCTCATTCATCCCTATAAGTTGCTTCATACCCATCTGTCTACAACTCACAGTTCCACTTTGACTTTGATATTTTTTAAGAAAACACGAATTTCAACCTAATCAATGATTATGATACAACTTATTTTCTACTGTAAGATTTGGTACATTGCATATATCCTAAACAGAAAACTAGGACTATCCTTTCGAGGCATCCTGTAAAAGAACCCTTGATTGTGGACTCGCGTAGAGTTTGCTGCTTTATGGAATTGTTGATTTGGTTTCCGTGTTTGTATTACAAAACTTCCTATCTATATAGTAAAGGATAATGGTATTTTACCAACCTAGCACAAATGGAGTACCACAGTAACTAATATTGAAGAATTATTGTAAAGGACTATGAACTCCCTTCTTCCGAAATTAAAAGTCATCATTTCACTTTCATAGTATTTAAGAAAACATCAATTTCAACGTAAAAAGTGGCAAAGAACAAAACTTCTGTAACTACTGTGTGATTGGGTATAAATAGATTTTAAAAATTGACTCCTAGTCATTATTTTAATAGTAGGACAAAAAAAAAGGGAATCGTTTGGTTGATCAGTTTTTTAATTCACATGCTCTCGAACAACATCAAATGATTAACCATGAATGGGAGATTTGAGCACCACATAATATCTCTAAATTTTTCCATTTCTGCAATTTTCCATGTATCTTGCTAGAGCAAGCAAAGCCAACAAAACATAAACAAGCATACATAGATAAACGTTTGCGAATATTCTCCCAGGTTAAATTAATAGTTCATTGGCTGGTGTGCGAGAATCACACTTGTAACACCTCATTCACTAACTAATGCAGTGATTACATGTCATAGTTTGAGTCACTTTTCCAACCTAGTTTTTGAGGCCGGTTTAATAGTCATGGGCATAAATGGTATCAGAGCAATAGCCGTGCCAAGTAAGGGACCAGACATAGTTCGGCCAACTATATCATCTCAGGTATATGACCGGATATAGTTGACTAGC
The DNA here is from genome assembly GCA_021464415.1 of Lonicera japonica. Classification (NCBI taxonomy): domain Eukaryota; kingdom Viridiplantae; phylum Streptophyta; class Magnoliopsida; order Dipsacales; family Caprifoliaceae; genus Lonicera; species Lonicera japonica. Next base: position 63,770 of record JAKCWG010000374.1, read on the forward strand.
TATAGCTCAGACCGTCTACAGGGAAGGGGCTACCTAGGGAACTCCTAGAGAGCTAATCACTTATGGACCATCCCTTGTGGCTCTAGAGTGGGCCGCTAGTGAGTGCGCCCTATTCTTCGCTCAAAATAAATTGTTACCTAGGCACTTGAGTCACATTTCCCACAATCCCATACTTTTTTTAAATGTAAATAACAAGATTATATAGCTGCAGCAAATGCTAATGCCAAAGTACTTTAGATTTTGCCACAGCAAACAATGGATTGAGTGATTATACGTTATGCTATAAAATTAACATAATTTTCTGACAAATGCCAACATTGCTTCAACATTAGCATTTCCCTATTGTCGCTGATCCAATATTACTTCTTCAGAGTACACTTTGGAATATACATGCTAATACATTTTGAAAGAAGATTCAATTGTATTTTCAAACTATCCAAAACAGAGGTCTAACGACTTTGAGATACACATTCCTTTTACTTTTCTTTTTTTCTTTTTTCTTTTTTTTCGTTGGGATACAATGAGATACAATTTTTTCAACTTGTGAAATATACACAAAAAGTGAATACAAATTTCATTTTGAAATGACTTTTATGAATCGATTTAGCGAAGAGAAGATGCTCGCCGCTTGACTGAAAAATGACGGGCCCTCTTCAGAATTCTCTTCAACACCTCTGAATATTATCTGCAAATGATCGAAAGGGGAAACACACAAATTTCAGTTTTTAAGGGTCCAAGTTATAGTTTTTAAGCTCATTTATATGTAGGTGTAAAAGAAAATTACATCTCAGACTAGTGCAAGTTGAACTTGATTGTCAGAAATACTGAATCTCATTAAGAATTTATATTGATGGTTTCGTTTGTGCCTCTTAAATTTCAACCAAGTATTTTGAGTTATTTCATCTTTGTCCTTGTTCTTCTTCTTGGTAAGTTATTAATGTATATTGAAACAATAATGATAAAATTGTCTTAAAACTATGTATTTAGCCTTCAGTGCTCGTTTGGTTTGAGTTTTTATTCATTCCTGGAATCCAAAATGGTAATTTCACATAGAAAGTTTGAACCTCGTCAACTTACGATTCAACCTCTTGACATGAATTATAATAGACTTCTAGTTTGAATTTACCAATTTAGGATTCAAGAACGAACCAAAACTTGAACGAAACAAGCAATGAGAGTCAAATAAAGTTTAAGAAACAACCATGCATTTAGAAGAAGATAACTAAATTAAAAAAGAAAATAGAAAAACATTTTCCAAATGATTCGTTCTCCATTTGGTAATTAGCAATGACACACTAAATCGTAACCCACCCATCCTACCAACAACACCCGGCAAACCGAAAACAAAATTAAATAAACACATAGTAAAAAATAAAAATGGGACTCTTAATTGAGATGCCCCAAAATGAAAAGGAGGATCCCTAATTTTGAGATGGAGGGAGCATAACATAATGAAGTGCCCATATATGCTTTAATCACTTAGATCATCCATAGCAGCGTTAAATTTGTATGGTAAGTAGTAGAAAATTATCCAGCAGAACTGGAATGGACTAGAGGTGTCCGTCTAATGGGACTCAAATAGACAAGTGTGTACATTGGAGTATGTTGATTCCCAAGCATTAATGGTTGTTCATATGTGAAGGAACTTAGCAAAACTTTAACTTTATCCGTCACCAAATATACAACACAAATACGACAGGTTTATCCTACTTATCTTACAAATTTCAATTGGTGTGGATGCTCTTAGTGAGATAGGTAAAATACACACTCCATCCCAAAGAAAGAGTCCATATTTTGCTTTTCCACTTCCAATGATAAATCTAACTCTTAATTTGGTACGGAAGGAGTACATGGGAGCATGTAATTACCTCAAGGTCTTCCGCATCAGGACGGCTTATGAGTTCCTTGGCTAGAAGATATCTATTCGGTCTATCCTTATCATCAAAAAACACCTTCCATGATCTGCTCAATGATTATTAAAAAAAAAGTCAACAAGAGTTCAAAATCGTTAGATGAACTTGTAAATCATGCCCCAAAAGAACGAGAAAAAAAAAACCTCAAAACAGTTTCCCCTTTTGTGTCGTTTAGAAGGGTTTAAGGCTTTGAGCAAAATAAACATAAAGAGGCACATTTGAGGGGCTCTTCAGTAATTGCCCAAGTAAATGATTATAAAAACTGCTGGTTAAATCTAGATTTGCATTACAAAAGAGACATCATTCTATCCTCTAATATGATTCAACAGGAAGAGAGTTTAAACTTACCCTGGATAACATCTAAACACAGCGCCAGACGGCAGAGGTCTCATCGAGTAAACTGTTGTAAAAGTCCTGCATCAGTCGTACGTTTTTTAAACAGAATTAGTAACAACGGATCATGCAGTTTCTTTAAAGAACCAGTGTTAAAGAAATGCATCTTCGGAGACCGAGAAGGATGTATATGAACTAGTGTTTATGATAATTTAGAGAGAGAATTATTTTATTCCATAATAATAAACAACGAGAACAATGCACCTTATATAGGAAATAAACACAACTCCTAATTAACCTAGAGTCCCTATCAAGGTGGGATTCTACCCACAAATAAAATAACATAAATAACTAACATAAATAATACTGAATTATCAATACTCCCCCTCAAGTTGGTGCGAAGATATCCGTCATGCCCAACTTGCTCACTTGAAATTCGAACGGTTGCCTTAACAGGCCCTTGGTCAAAATATCTGCAACTTGTTGATTAGACGGAACAAAGGGAGTACATATAATTCCACCTTCTAGTTTCTCTTTGATGAAGTGTCTATCAATCTCAACATGTTTTGTCCTATCATGTAAGACCGGATTGTGGGCAATACTGATAGCAGCCTTGTTATCGCAGTATAGCTTCATCGGGAGACTTATTGGCCTTTTGAGTTCCTCTAAGACCCTTTGTAGCTAAAGAACCTCACATACTCCTTGAGCCATTGATCTAAACTCAGCTTCTGCACTGCTTCTAGCGACAACATTTTGCTTCTTGCTTCTCCATGTAACCAAGTTGCCCCAAAGAAACGTACAGTAGCCAGACGTGGACCGAGCCAGCCCAATCAGCATCGGTATACACCTCTATCCCCCTTTTATCGTTCTTCCTGAAGAACAGACCTTTCCCTGGGGAGCCTTTGAGGTAATGAAGAATACGATACACAGCCTCTAGATGCTCTTCACATGGTGAGTGCATGAACTGACTAACCAGGCTCACAGCGAAAGCAATGTCAGGGCGCGTATGAGACAAGTAGATTAGTTTCCCAACTAACCTTTGGTATCTCCCTGTTTCGACTGGAACACCATCTTTAACATCTCCTAGCTTGGTACCCAGTTCTATGGGAGTATCCGATGGCTTACACCCACTCATCCCAGTTTCTGACAGCAGATCCAAAATATATTCCCGTTGTGATACGACAATACCACTTTTTGAACGGGCCACTTCCATTCCAAGGAAGTATCGTAGGTCACCAAGATCCTTAATCTCAAATTCTCTAGCAAGATTTCGCTTCAGTCGATTCATTTCTTCAACATCATCCCCTGTCAAAATCATATCATCCACATAAACAATGAGAACAGAAAGTTCGTTTCTTGTGGACGTCTTTGTGAAGAGAGTATGATCAGACTGCCCTTGATTATATCCTTGGCCCTTGAGGAACTTCGTTAATCTTTCGAACCACGCCCTAGGGGATTGTTTAAGGCCATACAAAGACTTTTTTAGCTTGCAGAATGTTACTTGGGAGAAAGTAAAGCTTCCAGAAGTAAAGACCCCCATCCTGTTTAGCAACCCCAATCGTCTTCCCTGAATTTGAATCCTGAAATTCACAATGAGAAGACCAAAAGTTAACTTGACAATTGAGATCAAGAGCTAATTTGCTGACAGATATAAGATTATACGATAGATTTTTGTCCCAAATTCCTCAGTAAAACCAGGTAGAGGTCCCATATAGACTTCCTCTTCTAGGTTTCCATTCAAGAAGGCATTCTTCACATCTAACTGATTCAGAGGCCAATCCAAGTTAGCTGCAACTGATAAGAGAACCCGAACTGTATTTAATTTTGCCACGGGAGAAAATGTTTCGGAGTAGTCGACTCCATACGTTTGAGTGAAGCCTTTAGCCACCAGACGAGCCTTGTACCGTTCCACTGACCCATCTGAGTTATACTTCACAGTGAATACCCATTTACAACCACCAACTGTCTTTCCTTCTGGAAGCTTTACTTTCTCCCAAGTAGCATTCTTTTTCAGCGATCTCCTCTGCTCATACACCGCTTCTCTCCACTCCGAAACATTTAGAGCATCCTAAACATTGTTAGGAATAACCACATTCGACACACGAGAGATAAAAGTAGAATAGGAGGGTGAGATATTTTTATATGACACAAAGTTCGAAATAGGATATTTGGGAGATTTCGTACACGCTCTGACTCCTTTTCTAAGAGCAATAGGGAGATCAAGTTGATCAGACTGAGTTGACTCGATATTAGCTTGAGAACTACCTTCAGGTATCTCGGAAGAGTCATCGTGAGTATCATGATCCACCTCCAGGTTGGATTCTTGGGGTTGCAGAGGGATGGTTTCTTTCCTTCCTTGTTCTGGATTTTTTCTAGAATAAACAAGACCTTTATACCGTTTTTCACACATCTCTGGTCCATCGTTAGTCAGATTTTGGAATGACACTAACCCTAGTTGTTCACCATTACCAACACAAGTATCTTCAATATTTAATTCATTTGTTTTCCCAGATTGTGTGTTAAAATAATTAGGTACTTGTTCATACAAAACATCAACGACTGAATTATCAAAACCGCAACCACCATCTTCACTCGTGCTCTCCCCCTGAAGATGGGAGTTGTAATAGGATTGCCCCTCGAAGAAGGTAACATCCATAGAAATGTATAATTTCTTGGAAATCGGATCAAAACATTTATACCCTTTCTAATTTGTAGGATAGCCTACAAAAATACATTTGTGTGTCTTTGGATCAAGTTTAGAATTTCTAGGGTCATGATTATGAACAAAGGCAACACTTCCAAATATTTTTAAGGGAATATCCCCTAATAACCGAGTGTTGGGAAATAGATCAGAAAGCAATTTTATAGGGGCTTTAAATTTCAAAGTTCGTGTTGGAAGCCGATTAATAAGGTAAGTAGCAGTCAAAATAGCATCTCCCCAAAGGTATTTTGGAACTTTAGTTTGAAAAATTAAAGCATGAGCAACTTCAAGTAGATGTCTATTTTTCCTTTCGGCAACTCCATTCTGTTGAGGAGTATAATTACAAGAACTTTGATGAATTATCCCATTTTTGACGAAAAAATCCCCTAACATCTTATTAAAAAATTCCTTCCCATTATCACTCCGAAAAATTTGAATTTTGGTTTGAAACTGTGTGTGTATGATGGTGTAAAAGTTTTGAAACACACTCCCAACTTCTGATTTTTCTTTTAAAAGAAAGACCCAACATACTCTAGTGTGGTCATCAATGAAAGTCACAAACCAACGTTTGCCAGACTAAGTGGGCACTCTAGAGGGACCCCAAATATCACTGTGAATCAAGGTGAAAGGTTGTGATTTCTTATATGGTTGAGACCGAAAAACCGTGCGTTGATGTTTTGCTAATTCACAAGATTCACATCGAAATTTAAGCAAATGTTTATTCATTAATAACTTGGGAAACAAATGCTTTAAATACTGAAAGTTTGGATGTCCTAATCTGTAATGCCATAACAAAATCAGACTATCACTAGAAACAGAAATAGAATTAAAACAAGTTTGTCGGTCTTGCCTTCCAGAGGTAGACCCATTATTGAGGGAAGTAAAGACCCCCATCCTGTTTAGCAACCCCAATCGTCTTCCCTGAATTTGAATCCTAAAATTCACAATGAGAAGACCAAAAGTTAACTTGACAATTGAGATCAAGAGCTAATTTGCTGACAGATATAAGATTATACGATAGATTAGGGACATGTAAGACATCTTTAAGAGTGAGAGACGGTGAGACGATTATGGTTCCTTTGCCGGCAACCGCAGCGAAAGAACCATCAGCAATTTTAACCTTTTGATTCCCTGCACACGGAGTATATGACGAAAAAAATTCCGAGGTACCAGTCATGTGGTCAGTAGCCCCTGAATCTAATATCCAGTTGCTATGGGATTTGATGCAAGCAATTGTAGCTGTAAACGTATTACCTGACTGAGCTATGGAACATGAGGAGCCAGAGTTTCCTAAGGAATGATTTTGAACCGTTTTACACAGATGCTCTATGTGTTCCTTTGTGAATGGAAGTGGTTCTGAGGAAGACTGTTGCTCTGAATCAGCATTGCTAGTTTGGAATGCTCGTGCACCTCCTCTAGTTTTGTTATCACGCTTCTTCCAAGTTGCTGGTTTACCATAAAGCTTCCAACAACTATCCCTAGTATGACCTGACCACTTACAATGATCACACCACAATCTCTGCTTACCTCCCCGCGTATCACTGTCAACGGCTTTATCAAGAACTATCAGTGCAGAGCCTTCACCATCTATACGGGGTGCACGTTTGTCTTTCAACATCACAGATCGTCGAGCCTCTTCTCTTCGAACCTCAGAAAATACATCTCTGATAGTGGGCACGGGTATCCTGCCTAAAATACGACCCCGAACTTTTTCTAGGTCCTTGTTTAGTCCAACCAAGAAGACAAACACACGAACTCGCTCAACCTTCTTCTTATAACGGGCATTATCATTCACATAACCTAATTTTCTTTTGCCGTCAATAAACAACCTCATTGATTGTGCCCATGCGAGATAGTTCATATTGCCAGAGGATCAACTAAACAAACTCAGGACTAAATAAAACCAAATCTGAACAAGAACACCGCAAGCAATCAAATTAACCCGTTACACTAAATCTCGAAATACCAAACCAAGCCAAATCTGGACTGAGTTAAACCAAATCTGGGCTAGAAGTAGGTGCGGAACAAAGAGACGATCTGCCCTGGAAATTTTGGCAGCAATCGGAGCAGCCACACGCCGCCACGAAACAAACCACTAAACAAACAGTGTCAAACGGAACTAAACAGTACCAAACATAACGGAACAGTACCAAACTGAACGGAATAAGTTGCGGAACCTTGAGACGACGGGAACTGGAGAGTTTGGTGTTGATCGGAGCATCCACGTGCCTCCACGCGGGGTGGAAGGCGACGGCGCGTGAGATCCACGCGCGGGAAGGGATGGCGTGTGTGAGCGCGTGTACCGTCGGTTGCCGACACTTCTGTCGGGGTTCTACTCGTCTAGAGATTCCGAGCGAGGCTGCGTGGTCGGTTCCAGGAAAGGTTACGGATTACGTAATCAGTGACTAGGAAGGCAGCGGCAGCTATGGTTTTAGGCGTGGGTAATGGCTAGGGTTTTCTGGCACGTTTTTTCTTGGCCAGACCTAAGGTTCCTAACCTACCTCTGATACCATGATAATTTAGAGAGAGAATTATTTTATTCCATAATAATAAACAACGAGAACAATGCACCTTATATAGGAAATAAACACAACTCCTAATTAACCTAGAGTCCCTATCAAGGTGGGATTCTACCCACAAATAAAATAACATAAATAATACTGAATTATCAATAGTTTACAATCCACCCACACATGCAAAACCAAAAACCACCATCACCTAAGGAGGGCAATGGGTTGGGTTTGGCCAAACCAAAACTTGACCCAAAACGGGTTTTGATTTCGAAAAACCCAAACGGCCAAACCCCCTTCCTAACCCACCACACGCACAGAAAAAAAAAATCTGCCTAAACTCCCCTAAGGAAGATGAACCTACTCTCTCGTACCAATTTGTGGACCCGAATATCAGACAAAATCCTAACCCCCCCCCCCCAAAAAAAAGTCTTAAAAAGCCAAAAAACAAAAAATAAATAACCCACCTAAAGAAAGAACTCTAGAACTTTCCTACAAGCTAATTGTTGCTCATGAAATTTCGTCAACATCAACTTACATAAAATTGATTAAGAGCTAATAATTATGAACAGTATTTGATTAAAAATATATTGCAAGGGAATCAATCGATGACATAACGTCGTCACAAGTCAAATCAATGTACCCCTTTTTCAGACTATGGCCTGATACAATATTCCTCTTCGACAGTCACCTAAATATCCTACAAACTAATCATTGTTCATAACAATTCATCATAAAAGTAAGGGAAAAGAAATACTTGATTCATGAAATGCCATGAACACGATCAAATTGTAGCCATTTCTTTTACAATGGAGGGATGGGCCCTACAATGTTGTTCTTAGATCACATAAACTTTCTTCTATAACCAAAATATCCTACAAATTAATCATTGTTCATGACATTTCATCAAAAAAGCAAGGTAAATGAACTACTTGATTCATGAAATGCCATGAACATGATCAGATTATAGCCATTCGTTTCACAAAGTAGAGATGGGCCCCACATGTTATTTGATGTCCCCACATGTTATTTCACTCACAAACTTTCTTCTATCACCTAAATATCCTACAAAATAATCATTGTTCATGACATTTCATCAAAAAAGTAACATAAAAGAAATACTTGATTCATGAAATGCCATGAGCGTGATCAGATTGTAGCCATTTGTTTTACAAGGGAGAGATGGGCCCCACATGTTGTTCTTCGACCCCATAAACTTTATTTTATGACCTAAATATCCTACAAACTAGTCATTTTTCATGATATTTCATCAAAAAAGTAAGGTAAAAAAAAATATTTGATTCATGAAATGCCATGAACACAATCAGATTGTAGCCATTTGTTTCACAAGGAAAGGATAGGCCCCACATGCTATTCTTCAATCAGGTGAATTTTCTTCAATTGAATTGAAGTAATCTATTTAGAGTGAAGGCCATAAAGGCCATTGTTCCACTCCATAGTCCTATAAATAGTCCTTCAAAGTTTTCAAAGATTTTTACCAAAACTTAGTTAATAAATTTTGGTCTATCAGGGGATAAGGCTAATTTATTGGGTTGAAGGGTTAAAATGGGTTCAAAGGTTGAGATTTTCGGGATGTCTGAGGTTGGAGATTCTCAGAGCATCATCATCGGAGTCTGAATCGGGATCACTGTATGAAGGCAATAGTGAGAATGGTCTCCGGAGTTAATTCATCTTCAATCGACAGAACTGACTCTAAATCAGAATCAGTAACACTAAATCTGGGTTAAAACCAATTTTCTCTGGAGATGAATCATAAAACTATTCTTTTTGCTTGTCTTCGGGCAATTCTTTGCCTAATGTCCTGGTTTGTGGCAAATGAAACATTTAACATCAACACCAAAAAACTAATGTTTACCACAAAACTTCCTTTTCTTGACAAACTTCCATTTTTTCTTTCTGAAAAGTTTTCCAACGTTCTTTGAGGACCTACGTTCAAATTGCTGATATGATCTCTTGAAATGCGACTTCTTTGAAAAATATGAGCAATCACACGACTATGCTTTTTTGCATTTGATTTTCAAGTAATCTTTACTAGCACTGGACAATTTCTTATTGTTCTCTCAACTTCTTTGAAGAATTTGTGCTGATTACAGAGCCTTTCAAGCACATCAACAACAATGTATTCATAAATCTGAGCAATTGTGGTTCCTTGCAAACTAACATGATGGAGCTTCTTCATAATCTTCTGAACTTCTGCACCGAGTGATTCAGGATAAGAATTAAGAAAAGCTTGCTTTAGATTTATGTAATCTATTCATCCTATGACATAAAATCTCTTGGACATTTGATTGTAATACTTCTCTAAATCTTTTAGCAGAAACGAACAACACTTCATTTGCAAGAATTCTTCTCGAGAAATATCAATGTGATGATCAGGCCTTCCAACGAATTCTGGATAAATGTAACCGAGAAATAAGTCAATCGTGGCGGCTTGTTGAAGTTGCATCTGACGGTACTCTCCAAGACTATCATACCAATCTTTCAATCTTCCTTCCATTCGAGAAATGAATCTCCTAAGGACAGTGGGTACGTCATAGTACTGGCGGTCTGCTTTTAACCAAACAGTGAAAAAAACCATTCTATCACGCCATTGAGATGGAGGGATATCGTCAAAGGTAAAAACTTTCCTTCCTTCATTATGCCGACTGACTTCATAATCAGGGACACGCACATTTTCCATGGGTTCATCATCATCTGGGTGAACGACTTCAAGTTCAGGTGGGGGTTGATTTTGGTTTGGGGGTATAGGATTGGTTGCAAACAACTCTTCAAATCGGATAAATGGATCTTCTGAAGTAAATTCAAAAGATTCAACAGGAGTATCATCAATTTGAGGAGGTTTAGCCAGATTTTTAAAAAACGAGGCTATATGGTTTGCAGGCTGGTTTTCTGGGATAATGGGAAACATATCCATTTGGGTAGAGCTGGAAGAGGCACCGATGGTTAGATCTGGTGGATATGTAATAGGTGGGTTTGGTGTGGCTATGGAAATGGGTGTGGGATTTTTAGTGGTTACAAATTGATACCAATTATATGGGCCACAGGGACGAGGGCCACAAGGTCTTTGAGAAGTTCTTGAAAATGAAGCAAAGAATGGAGCGCCATGGGAAACTGATGGCTGTGGACTAAACCAACGAGGAAGAAGTACTCTTTTTGGAGGACTTAACGGCCATAGATCTCCTAATGTCACTTGTGGTGAACTAGGGATTGAAATTGGGGGAGATGGTGCTTGACTTCGAGAAAGAGACTGAAATGCCAATTGAGGCATTTGCGGAACCTGGGAGCTTGAGGTTGAAGCTTGTTGTCTCTGTTCAAGATCACGAAGTTGGGCTTCTAAATGCTTCTTTTCTCTTTCTTTTTCACAAATGAACTTATTTGCCACAGTCAAATCCTTAACAGAAGTTGCTAAATACATAAGTTGTTCATGAAGGGCTTGAATTTTTCCTTTCAATTCATAACCAGCAGCATCAAGTGTAGAAAATGTAGCCATCTTCGATTCTATGCGATCCTGGGATTAAGCAATCCTTATAAGCATCTGATTTTGAGCAACGGCATTTTCAACTTGTTAATTAAGCGATGCTTCTGCGGCACTGACTGATTTAGGCTGACCATGGGGATCCGTGGAAATCGGAGTTTCCACTTTCCAGATATGTTTAATTCTTTGGCTAGTATCCTCAAAATCTTCAAGACTTGGAAAATTTGCATTATAATCTGAGGATTGTGGGTGCTTTAGGTATAGGATTATAGCTGGGCTTATGGGTAATTGGTTGTAGTTTTTTGGCCAACTGTTTAAAGGCGTTTTGGTAATATGGTGAAAGGGCTGGTGGCCTTGGAAGGGTAGGTTTTGGAGGTGGCGGTGGCGGAGAACAGCTTGACTCTTCTGGTGGTGGCTTAACTGGATCATCATTGTAAATGACGTAAAAGTCAAACTTGCCAGATGGTTCACGAGCAAATCAGCTGTAGGGTCTCCTGCATCAAATATTTCCTTCAAAATGTCCCAAGAGGTTTTCTTTTTTTCTTTCTTTTCTTCGGGACGGTCTTCCATATACGTTTCTTCTTCCCTGGCATCTTCACAATCTGGACAGTAACAGACATCATACCATATGTGACCATTTTTGGGATCACGACCTTGGTAGCATGGTCTTCTATCTGTATCAAAGAGAAGGATTGGTATGGGTTCATTAACAAGCCTGGGATCTGTAGGAAAAGGGTATAAAGGTTCAAGCATGTTGATCTCAATGGGAAAAGGACTAGTTGCTTGAGAAGTGGAGGCGGCGCTGATTCTGAAAATCTGGGTCTGTCGTTCCGAATGGAGGTAGGATTAGTGGGACGGGATTATTTCTCTCATGCAGCTTTTCATACGAGGTTATCCAAGTTTCAAGTAAAAGCTTGAGGAGCTCTTCACAAGGCAACTGTCTGGGAACATACGTGTGGTGTGGTGCTTGGTTTGAATCTACTTTAATAAATAATGCATCTTCAGAGTTGGAATTAGGAACTGAGATATCAAAAGCATGATTCTGAACTCTATACACCATTTGATGATGTAAGGTTACAACTTACAACAAATGTATTTGCTACCATAGGAGCACCAGTGATTTGGACTTGGATTTGCAAAGTTGTTTGGAAGCATGGATCTGTAAGTGGGATATTGATCGTAGAAATTAATTTTCCATACAAATCCATGTATAATTTTTAGACTTCACCATACGCTTCATAGAATCAAATAAGAAAAATTAGCAACCTGGGTCGGAACCCTAAAGGTTACTTGCTCATAGAATCAAATAAGAAAAATTAGCAACCTGGGTCTGATACCAAATATGGGGGTCGGAGACTGGCGGGTTAGGGAGGACTAGGAGTCGTATCAAGAAAACATTTAAAACTGGAGATTACCTGCATAACTGAGTGCATACGAGTATAAATAAGATTAAGACTGATATTATAAAAAATATACAAATACTTAAGATTATAATCTCGTCATTAATATAGGGAACTTAAACAAACTGCGAATTTTATTAGATCACGCAAATCTTATAGAGAAAGAGCTCTTACAAAACCTGAATATCTTAAGCAATACAACTGAAGGCTCCTTTTATAGGAGAGGGCCATACAAACAAACAAACCAAAGGGAATCTTACAATAACTTCCTTACAAACAACTTTAAAAAGCATACAGTGAAAGTTTAAAGCAAACTCACTATTACAAACTATTACACAGCTTTATTTAAAGATTGTCGACCACTTGCAAGGGAATCCAAGGCACTTTTGTCTTCATCTGTCGACACTGAGCTAACTCGCTAACTCGATGAGTCTTCGTTCTTCATCTGAGTCATCATCAAGACTGACGTATGGATCTGTATCCGAGCTTTCTTCTCCTATGTCCCAATTGAAGCTTCCTTCTGCATAATCAAAGAGATGATTTGCAAGTCTTCTACAAAGCGAGTGATCATTCCAAGGTTGATGACCGAGTTAGCGAGCTAGCTTAGTATCAACAGATGAAGACAAAAGCTCGGACATCAATCCATACGTCAGTCCTTCAAGAGATGTTTGCTTTAAGCTTTCACTGCATGCTTTTTAAAAGTTGTTTGCAAGGAAACTTTGCAATATGGAAGCAATACTACCAAGTTTCTCGTGTGGTTCAAACATCTCCATCAATGGCGTTATGAATTGAGAAACCATCATGCAAGATATGTCATGATCAAGTTCAATAAACCGTTGAAACAATTCCCTAAAGATGCCTCGCTTCCACCATTAGCCTATCATGCTCATGACAATGCTCAAATCATTGGATGGTATAACTACAATCTCTCGAAGAAAGAAAGAACCGTCAGCAATGAAGATTGGATTCAATTTCTATATTTCATGTGTGAATACAATGTTGCGATATGGAAGCAATACTGCCAAGTTTCTCGCGTGGTTCAAACATCACCATCAATGGCATTATGAACTGAGAACACATCATGCAAGATATGTCATGATCAAGTTCAATAAACCGTTGAAACAATTCCCTGAAGATGCCTCGCTCCCACCAATAGCCTATCATGCTCGTGACAATGCTCAAATCATTGGATGGTATAACTACAATCTCTCGAAGAAAGAAAGAACCGTCAGCAATGAAGATTGGATTCAATTTCTATATTTCATGTGTGAATACAATGGTGCTAATATGGATGATATTCCAACAGAGATTTTGTATGGTCAACAACCTTGGAATGATCACCCGCTTTGCAGAAGACTTGCAGATCATCTCTTTGATTATGCAGAAGGAAGCTTCAATTATGACACAGGAGAAGAAAGCTCGGACACAGATCCATACGTCAGTCTTGATGATGACTCAGATGAAGAATGAAGACTCACCGAGTTAGCGAGTTAGCGAAGTGTCGGCAGATGAAGACAAAAGTGCCTTGGATTCCCTTGCAAGTGGTAGACAAGTGGTCGACAACCTTCAGATAAAGCTGTGTAATAATTTGTAATAGTGAGTTTGCTTTAAGCTTTTACTTTATGCTTTTTAAAGTTGTTTATAAGGAAGCTGTTGTAAGATTCCCTTTGGTTTGTTTGTTTGTATGTCCCTTCTCCTATGAAAGGAACTTTCAGCTGTATTGTTTAAGATTTTCGAGTTTTGTAAGAGCTCTCTCTCTGTAAGATTTGTAGGATTAACATCTGTAAGAAACGAGGACAATCAAACAGGACCTTAAACTTTCACCCTCTCTATTGAGACAATCAAACAGGACCTCATAACCTCTTCTTGTGCTTAATGCCACTTAGAGTTTTTGCAAAAATGTTCCAATCCCCTTTAGCAAAACCCTGAATTCTTTATCCTTCTGCCGTTTAAGAAGAATGAAGATGTTAATCCCACAAAAGCCAGCCATTCAGGAATGAACCCAAAACATTATACTCTTGCAGTCCAAGAACTCGCCTCCCTAAAGAACCAACAGTTGATTGAACCCACTTCCTCCCCATGGGCTTGTGAAGCATTTTAACCACAAACACTTCTCAAATAAATTGATAACTCCGGTCGATTTTAGCTCCTTGCTTAGGCACCGTTAGTTATAAAGAACAGTTGATTTTTTTTTTTGAATCATTCGATGAAACAAACACCCAAAGACTTCCTAAGATTGAGAAATGTGGCACTATCTAAGGGTTATGTAAGAATATCAGCAAGTTGACTTTCGGTAGGAACGTATGACAAGGACACAACCTTTTCTTCTACCAATTCTCGAATGAAGTGGTATCGGATTTCGATGTGTTTTGTTCTTAAATGCTGGACGGATTTTCAGAAATTCGAATCGTACTTGTATTGTCCAATAAACAACCATAGTACCTGATCAATCTCGTAATCAGACAACATTTGCTTCATCCAAAGAAATTGCGTACAACAACTTCCGGCCGCAACGAATTCAGTTTCGGCAGTGGACAAAGAAATGCAATTTTGTTTCTTGCTATGCCAAAGAACGAGCGATGTCCCCATGAAAAAGCATCCACAAACGTGCTTTTTCGATCTTCCACATTTCCTACCCAATCAGCATCCGAAAAGGCAAAAAAAACAAGCATTTGTATCAAAAGAACACCATATGCCATAGTCTAAAGTCCCATTAACATATTTGATAATACATTTAACTGCAGTAAGATGAGACTTCTTTGGACATGCTTGAAATCTAGCGCAAATTCCGACACTAAAGGCAATATCATGACGACTAGCCGTTAGGTAAAGAAGACTACCTATCATGCTTCGATACAAAGTTTGTTCTACGTCCTTACCATTAGCATCTTTGCAAAGCTTTATGCTAACACTCATTAGAGTAGTAGCATGCTTTACGCTTTCTAAATTAAACTTCTTCACAAGTTCTCTAGCATATTTTGATTGAGATATAAATATCCTATCATCACGTTGATTTACTTGGAGACCAAGGAAGAAATTTAATTCACCAACCATACTTAATTCAAATTCGTGAATCATAACACTTGCGAATTCTTGAGTATGTTCATCAATCGTGGATCCAAGGACAATGTCATCCACATAAATTTGAGCAACTAAAATTCCTTGATTTTTATAATGAACAAACAAAGCCTTATCCACACTTCCTCTTGTGAATCCTTTCTCTAAGAGATAGGATGTCAATCGATCATACCCAAAGCTCTAGGAGCTTGTTTTTACCATAAAGATCCTTACGAAAGTGATAGACATGTTCTGGGAATTTAGGATCTTCAAATCCTTTTGGTTGCTCAACGAATACTTCCTCTTGTAAGTATCCATTCAAGAAGGCACTTTGACGTCCATTTGGTATAGCTTAAACTTGAGATAACAAGCTATAGCTAACAGCAATCGAGTGGATTCTAGCCTTGCAATGGGAGCAAAGGTTTCGTCAAAATCAATACCTTCAACTTGTATGTATCCTTGAGCTACTAACCTCGTTTTTTGTTTCTAGCAATGGAACCAGCCCGTTAATACATGTTTATTGTTTTATAGTAACTAGAATACATTTGGTTTCTACCAATTCTACTTTCGTGTGACCCGCGCTGGATGAAGGTATTACTCCACATTTCTGTTCTGTTCCAAATTGAAACAAATTCTTCTTGCATAGCAATGATCCAATGTTCATCAAAAAGTAGCAGGCCTTTGACATTCTTAAGTTCAATGCTGAGAAATATAACATTGAATTTCTCACTTCATTTCTGATTTATGTCATGTTCTTGACAACAGTATTCGCATTTCCAATGATATTGGAAGGGTCTACACGTCGTTGAACCTGAGAAGCATGTTCAGGTAACGAAGATTCTCCTAAGTTAATTGATTCCAGTTGAGTAGCTAAAGTGGTGTTTACTTCCAATAAGGCAATGTCACCATCTTCATTGTTATCATGAGTATTGGACTCATGTTGGCTTTCAATTTCTTCATTAGATTTACTTTCACTATTAGCTTCAAATGGATCGGAAAATTCATCGAGAGGCTCATTGAAGTTACACTTAGCCTTATCATCTACAACAATGTTGATAGGTTCAATGACTTTATGTGTAACCAAGTTATAAGCACGATAAGCCCAGCTAGTAGGAGAATATCCTAGGAAGATACCTTCGTCACTCTTTGAATCGAACTTTCCAAGATTTTCACGTTCTTTTAGAATGTAGCATTTACTTCCAAAGACACGGAAATAGGCCAAATTAGGTTTTCTTTCGTTCCAAATCTCATAAGGAGTTTGAATTGTACCGGGACGAAGATAACCCCGATTCACGGTGTGACAGGCAGTGGTTACTGCTTCGGCCCAAAATCTCCGAGGAACTTGCTTTCCAAGGAGCTTAGAACGAACCATTTCTTGAATAGTTCTATTCTTTCTTTCGACAATTCCATTTTGTTGTGGAGTATAAGGTGCGGAAAATTCATGCTTAACTCCAAATTGATCACAAAATTCAACAAGTTCAGAATTTTTGAATTCACCACCATTGTCACTTCGAATGCGAACAACGGTGAGATTTTTTTGATTTTGAATCAATCTTATAGCACTAATGATGGATTCAATAGCATCTAACTTTTCTCGCAAGAATCGAACAAGGGAAAATCTAGAAAAGTCATCAACCATTACTAAGATATACTTCTTGCCTCCAAGACTCTCGGTACGAACAGGACCCATAAGATCCATATGTAACAATTCCAAAATGCAAGAGGTGGCAAGAAATCCAGTCTTCTTATGTGAACTATGAATTTGTTTTCCCTTTTGACAAGTTCCACATATTTCAGATGAAGACTTTTCTAAAGATGGTAAGCCACATACTAAGCCTTTCTTAGACAATTTGTCTAGATCTTTATTGTTCATGTGGCCCAAACATTGATGCCACAACTCACCTGAGTCGAGTGTAGCAGCGTTGCAAACAACTTTCGGCTGTGGAAGAATGCAGTAGCAATTATCTGTCGATCTTTCTCCATGTAAAATACACTTATTATTGTTAAGGACTTCACATTCCTTACGTGTAAAATTTACGCAAAAATTGTTGTCACACAACTGGCTTATGTTAATGAGATTAGCTTTCAAGCCTTCCATAAAAAGAACATCATTTAAGGTTGGGAAGCCAGATATTGAGATGGTTCATTTTCCAAGGACGTTCGATTTACTCCCATCACCAAAAGTAACAGCACCATCTTTAATTTTCGACAAACTAAAAAATAGTGCTCTATATCCAATCATATGTCTAGAACAACCACTATCAAAATACCAATAAGATGTATTTTGAGCTTTGAATGCAGTATGAACCACATAACACTTTAGTGAGTCTTTCTGTACCCAAATTTGTTTGAGTTTTGATTGACCTTTCAAGGGAGTTGCAGTGTTAGTGTTTCTCTTGGTTTTCTTCTTTCTAGAATTCCTTTGAAGGAGAGACACCCTTTTAAGATTTCTAATAAGGCTTTTAGATTTACTAACCAAGTAAGCCATGTGCTTTTCAAAGCTAATCAAACGATTATAGTTGGATTGTGGGTAGACATTTTGTGATCTCCTAAGCTTAAAACAATACTATCTCAAGTGATCTTCGTTATGACAATAAGTGCATAAATATGGTTGAAAGCTCACTTTCTTTAAAGATTTCTTAGGAGTGGGAGTTTTACCATTGGGATTCTTGAAAGATTATCTTTAGAAATTTTAACCAAGAGTGCATCTTTATCAACATTCATGGAATCAATTAAAAATTCGCACTTTTTCAAGAGTTCCATCTTTTCATCAAAAGTTTTAAGCTTTTTGGTTAATTTGATATTACTCTTCTTGGTCTTAACTATCTCAGTACACAGCTGGTCATAGGCTGTATTGAGATCAAGTTCTTCATTTTCATCATCGAAACCATTGATTGACTCATGGGATGAGTTACACTCATTGTGAGATTCCTTAGAATTTGAAGGATCAAATTGTTGCTCATGGCTAGCAACCAAAGTGTATTGCTGCTCTTTATGGGACTGCGAATCATCTTCCTCGTCACTAAGGGTGGGCATTCAGGATCAATTTGTTTGATTCGCCATTCTAAGCTTGTTGAGCTTTGTAGCACATTTCCAAGCATAGTGACATTTCCCATGGCATTCATAACATTCATCTTTTCTAACCCCATTATTGTTGTTTTGACCCTTGATTCTTTCTTTGATTTGATGGGCCTCCCCTATTGTTGTTTCCATTAGGTCTACTAAGATAATTATTAAATTTCTTATTCAACCTAAGGAATTTTTCAATATTATTGGCAAGAAGGGCCATCTCATCCTCATTGAGATCAAGGTCATCAACATCATCGTCATCATTGGAATTATTGGATTGTTAAGCTTTGAAGGCAATGGTTTTGTCCTTCCTTTGTGACGATGATTTAGAGAGAACATCAATTTCAAAAGTTTGAAGCGAACCTAAAAGTTCATTTTCTTTAATAGAATTAAGATCTCTGCTCTCTTCTATAGCCGTTATTTTGGAAATAAACCGTTATGGTAAAGACCTAAGTATTTTCTTGACAATACGATGTTTAGGAATGATTTCTTCAAGATTGTACAAAGAATTTACTATGTCTTTAAAACGGCTATGGAAATTAGTGATGGTTTCAGACTCTTTCATTCTAATGGTTTCAAAATCTGAAGTCAGACGTTGAATTTTATAATTTTTAACACTATTTGTCCTTTCATAAACCACCTCCAAGATTTCCCACACTTATTTAGAAGTTTCACACGTGGAATTTTCTTAAATTCATATTCAGTCACATGACTTTGGATAACATTTAAGCCTTCGAAGTTCCATTTAGCCGACTCCAGTTCGGTGGGGCTCCACTGTTCTGTTGGTTTGATTGTCGTCTTAGTTTCATTATCAACAGTGGATTGGACCCGTTGAGAATGGGAGCGAAAGAAATCACGTCTTTCCCCATGACGACTAAAAAACAAATTATAGAAAAGGATCTCCCTAGCAAATTAAGGGACTCCCTCTTATACCAATGGAAAAAAAATACGCAGAAAGTAAAAATACCAAGTCTTATTAAATACTAGTTTCTTATCAAAAATGATTTTGTGAAGACAATAATAAACTATGGGTTTCTACCAATTTTAATTCTAGAAAACTTATTGCTCTTATCTAGCATGCAATGATAATCAAACCATTTAAACAAATAAGCAACACCAGAATTAACGAGGTATCCCTTCTTACGTAGCACTAATCCTCAAAGACATTTCACTATTAATCACAAGAGTTCACAGACATAATAATCACAATTACAAACTTACAAACTTGAGTCGCACAAGAAGAGTTGCAGTCTCCACCTCAAGTGATTGTAGATTGCTTCGAATCACTCGAACTCAAACACAATGCATCTCGCGTCTCGGACTCTTTCCGAAACTCTCAAACTCACAAAGCAAGGTTTGGGATTTGTTTTTTCTTTTAGAAAGAACTCACAAATTTGGCATGAAATATTAAACTCTAGGTGGTAAAAAATATTTGCTTTTCAAAAATATGGAATAAGGATATTTTTCTACAAGGAAAAGCTTATTAAAAACAAGGAGCATAGATTTGTTTATATAAGAAAAATTGATATCAAAAGTCTATGCAACTTATTGGAAAATTTCTCAAAATGAGTTGTCAATTAATGAATTTTATGCCCATGAAAAAAGGTGTTCAAAGATGTACAAAACAAGTGGGCAATGTTGAAAAATTAACGAAGATTTTTTTATTTTTTTTCAACTTCAAAGTTTTCAAAGATTTTTACCAAAACTTAGTTAATAAATTTTGGTCAAATTTCAATTAAATTAACACTAAAATATTCTTGGTTTTCACAAAAGATTTGACATTTTTCAAAGGTGAAATCCAAAAAAGATTTAAGTTGAAATTCTAAAATTTAGTTTTGAAAACAAGGATTTTAAGTTGAATTTTTTAACCACCTAGGATTAAATAATTCAAAGCTCACCAACTCAATGCGAACATGAGATGTAATCTACGGCTTCTAGAGTTTTGAGTTTTTCATCGAGTGCGAAAACGAGCGACACAGAACATTTTACCAAATACAAATTGTGTTTTTGTCGAGAGAATAATGCCAACTAAAAATAGACCTAACATAGATTCAGCACACGTTACTCTTTTCTATTTCGTTATCAGATCTTACTTATTTCATTGTGCCAAATGACACACCCTAGTTTCTTTTACAAGGAGGGATGGGCCCCACAATGTTGTTCTTCGATCACATAAACTTTCTTCTATAACCTAAATATCCTACAGACTAATCATTGCTCATGACATTTCATCAAAAAAGCAAGGTAAAAGATATAATTGATTCATGAAATGCCATGAACATAATGAGATTGTAGCCATTTGTTTTACAAGAGAGATGGGCCCCACATGTTATTCTTCGACCACATAAACTTTATTCTATCACCTGAATATCCTAAAAGCTAATCATTGTTCAA